>JAMKCH010055730.1:0-10173 GCA_023653785.1 Ophioderma brevispina | reverse complement strand
TCAGATTCCGTTTTTGTTGCAGATATGGGATGGGTGGGCTATCAAACACAAATGATGATATGGGGATGTGCCATATCATTTTTGCTTTCTGGTATATGAATTCCCCTTTTTTCCCATGACAATTTGTAAAAAATTAGAAAATTTGTTGAAATAGGCTACTTTCCTCAATCTGAAAAATGTTCCAAATTTGCTAAAACAGCAACATTTTGAGAAAAGTGGCAATATGTGATACTTGGTCCAAAATATGCAACTGCAGTAGCTCAGTGGCACTGAGTGCCAGGGAGGTAGCAGGGGGTACTTTCCCCCAAAGAAAGTCAAAAAGTCAGACACAATGGGTTTAAGCAATAAATAAAAACGGGGTTCATTGGAGATTTGCTTCGTTCAAGGACAGACAGGTAAACAGTTTAATAAAGTAGTGCAAACGCAAAACAAGAGGCACATTGGGAATTGAATCGACGCAAGGCTATTTATAGTGAGTATAGTGCTTCTGTAAATCATCATTTGAGACAACAGGCTGAGGCCCTACCAGAAGAATCAATTTTAAATCCTTACAAAATGTCTTTGGCAAATATTAAAACTATATCTACTATAAACCATTTTGCAAGATTCATGAATGCAATTTGTGATTTACAAATCAATAGACCAGAGCTGTGACTTGATATGTAAACAGGCATGCATACAATAATATGGGTAACAATTGCCTTCTGAACAAACAAAAAGCTCGGCAATGAAAGGGAACCAGTTTGAGAGGAAAGACTACATAATTGGTTTTGAAGTACAAGTGATTTGCCAGAAATTGTCACTGGAACTAAGCTTCCTTGTTAACTCTGTAAGGATATGAGAGCGTGTGACAAATTTCAAGGTCTTTCTTTTACCCCATTTAAAGCAGCACTGGCAATATGAAATTTCTTCAATTTGCTTGTAATTATGTGCTATGACATGAAGAATAGGATATATTTCACACTTAACAAACATACCCCAAAACAGATAAGGGACATTCAAATGGATAAGCAGCGATTTGCTTATCTGAAACATAAAAAAAAAAAAAATCATCAAAATTCATATTTTGTATTTTGTTACTGGCATGGATTATGCGAACATAACCTGCAAGTGGTTGGCTGGAAACCCTGTATTATAGACACGGCAGTACATTGTATGATTCTGTAATTTCGAGAGTACATAGCAAAATTCCAACTTGAGATCAAGAAAGCTTTGCCGGTGAATATCCCGGATTTAAGCGCGTGATATTGTGCCACATGATCACTACAGTTTGATCTCAAACACTAAAATATCCTGTTGTTTATTCTGTACCATAAACCACATATAAGATGTTTTAGTGTAGATTTTGCGTATGACGTATGACAAATTTCCTAAAATACGTCATTTTTTTCACTAGCAAGAGGTTGTTTAGTTCTACATTACAGCAGTTATATGGAATTGTACCCAAAAGATCCGGATTATAAGTAAAAAAAGGCATTTCCACATTTTTGATTCTCTCGCAATTCGCTCTATCCCTTAATAAGAGGGCTAAAGACATGCATGTAATTTGTTGACTGACTTTTATTTTTTTTTGGTAATTTTAATCAACAAATGTGTCTATACCTGTGTCTTAAGAATATTCAGAATGTGCGATTATACATACAAATCGTTCTGTTTACCCCCCCCACACGGGGGGCGCTTGTATTTACAAAGGGGGATATGATGCGTTAACATGGACTTCCAAAATGCACCCTAAACAAGTATTTCCACGACTAAAAATATACCCTAAAAAGGATATTTGGGTATGATTTGCTACACAAAGACGAAACAAGTAAGCAATGCAGTGTGACGTTAATAACCCTTTATTATCTTGCTTTGGTTTACATATTTTTGATCTCGCTTAATTTGAGTATTAAAATAATCCCAATTCAGGGTTAGAAAAAAAACTACCCTTTTTCCACAATTTTGATGTTTTTGACAAATAATCAAGTACGCCGCGCGTAAATGAGCCTGTTGAAAAAAGATACCCTTTTTACGCGTTTTCTGTTTCACGCATCATATCCACCTTTGAATACAAGCCCACACGGGGGGCGTTTGTTAACCATAAGGCGCGCTGATTTGGGCTTAAAGACACTATCAGCTTGATCTATGAAAGAGTTGAAATATTAGAAAATTCGCAGGAATCGTTCAAAAAGGGAAGGAATATAAGTCTCTAGAATTCAATAAGTTTACATTTCCACATCTGAAAAATTAACAGCAAAGGAATGAAACGGCAGTGTTCCAAAGATACGAATCTCCAATCATTAACGGTTGTCAAGTAAGTGTCCGAAAGGGAAAGTATTGACATAAAATATCTGATTTGCACTTATTAGGTTCCTTGTGTACTATCATTTTGAAGGGCGGCCCCCGCCTGGTCAGGCTCGGCCGCGCCGACGACACATCGGCTCCGATTCTTTCGCTCGTCCTGTGCTCCTGTACCGGGGGTCGCCCCCCCACCCGCGCCCCCCCTCCATCTCCCTCGCTACTCACTCCTGTCTTGTCCTTGCGCTGTCGGGCGCCAGCCCATCCCGGGCTGAAGCCCTTGCCCCTTCTTGAGCTTCCTGACGGCCCCCTTTCCAGCCTCCTGCCGGTAACTCTCGGCTGTTCTTTGTCCTCATCTTTTATCTATCCACCCCCATCCCCTAGGCTCGACCCGCGAACTCAGGAGTTTCTTGAGGCTTTAGGAGACCCTGTACTTGTTATAAACATTCAAAAATCAGGATTTTTGATGATTTTTTTCGATTTTCTTGATTGATCAAATCACTGATGAGTGTCTTTAATAATTTCAGGTGAGGGCTAAGGTGTACGGGATTTCCTCTTCACACGCAAATTATCCATGGTATTAAAATAAGTGTTGATGGTAACTTAAAAGGTTCTCTGCCCACTGGTATTGCGTATTCAGGAAGTGGACCCCCTTTGAGGAGTGCCGATGAAAGTTTGACCTGTCTAGCCGCTGATTGGGTCGGAAGTGGCATATGACTGGACTGTGCTTCAGCGTAGGGGGAAGTTGGGCGATCGAGGGCGGACTCTAGACATGGACAACTTCACAACGTACTAGGATATATTGGACTTTACTGACGAGATGGGTGAATACATCGAAATGAAGACAACTTCAATGGATATTATGATAGCGAGAAATGATATTGTGTAACAGGCGTTGTGGAGAAAAAGAGCTTTTCAGCAAACTTCCAGAGACGTGCTTTCATGTTTTTATGTAGCACGATTCTTTGCTTCTCACAGGGGTGGCCAACTTTGTTTGGTCCGTACATTTTGCACTGGATTTTATCATTTCATTTTTACTATAGGCCGCCCTGTTCGAATAATAATGCAAAGCGGCTATGTGAAGACACAATGATTAAAAGCGAAGGCCAGATGCATTATAAGCATGACGAATCGTGATGTTTTTATGATGCGATGGAGACGGTTGTAGATAACGAGTCGACATCACATGCGCTGATGGCATGCAGTGCTGAACTTGTGTACGAATCACAATTTTCGCCATGATGTGGAGTAGAATTCAGCCCATGGGAATTTCAACATCCATCCGAGTGATCTGGAACTAGTCAAGGTAACTTCGACGACGCGGATGATGACGAGGACAATGACGACGAACACTATGAGCTCAGGACTTTATTCGGACTGATTCGCTAGTGCACTAAAAATTCGCGTAGCTGGCCAGCTAGGGGGGTAGGGAGCGAACAGGGGCTCTACGGTAAAGTTGAATTGGAGTCATTTGAGTTAGATTAAACCAAGAGGGGTTAGGGTCAAGAGGGGGTTTGGATTTTTGTAACGTTTGAATGCAGCAGGCCGCATGAGATTTGTCGTAAGCATCGCATACTGTGCGAGGCATTTACATTAGCAGATGAAAGCAAGTTAAAGTGAACTCAAGTTTTTTGTGTATAATTCATTGATTTTAAAAATGTGTTGGGCTTTGTTCCAGAAAAATGCAGGGCAACATTCATTATTCAGGTTCTTGGAATTTGAAAATTAGTCAATTTTCAGTTCCAAATCATTCCCTAATGTGAGGTATTAGGAGCTTCATCTGTTTTGAGCCAAATTTGTTTGTATCTGTGCAAGAGTTTTTAAGATGTGAGTACAAGGTAACAAAATTCAACAGGTTTGTCATACAGCGAATTTCTGGCGAGTGAGCTACCAATGTTGAGTAAATTTTAGTTGGGTATTGTATTGAAGTGTGAGATGTTGCGTTAAGTATAGTAAGAAATGCTTGTGCAAATTACACTTCTTCTTTATATGAACATGAGGTTTAGAAGGTGTCAATTATTATCTCAAATTAAAATTTTATTGTGGTGATTGATATAGTGTGGCTACAGACAGTGTACTGCTGTTGTGATATGTACCAGTTTCCACGGCTCAATGTAATGCATATTTTATGTTGAGGTAGTTCATAGTTAAACATGCATCAACAAGACTAGATATGAAGATTGCATGTCAAAATGCAAGTACTGCAAGCTTTAAGTCTGACTCAGAGATTTCGAAATATTATAATAATGAAAATAGTCAACTAGAAATAAGATAGTAACCTAAATGCAACACTTCCGAAATTTGAGATGAAATAGGATTTTTCGTTTTTGATGCAGTGAACTTTATGTGTAGTATATTGTGACAGAGGATACTGTGTATAACAAAAAAATTCCGGATCCGGAATTTTATAACCATAAGTTGTGATTTTCTATATTGAAGGAATTCGTTTAAGACTTAGGCAATTCCACACAGTGCGTTAGTAATGGAACAAGCTTTAGGGTACATGCCCAACAAAACACGATTTTTCTTTGAAATTGGAGGGCGCCCTCTCAGGAATCTATGAGTCGGCCTTTAAGTTGCAGGAGTGTTGGTGTAAGTGTGTGGGAGTGTGTGAGGATGGTAGTGTCAACGCTAGCGTAAATGTCAAATTTTGTCATTAACTTTGAAATATACTATGGTTATAGTTATTCAGAGTCTTTACTACAAATTTGAATTTCAATGTGGATTGGAAAGTATGCAGTTCTACTGATAGATGGTGTGTGAAAGAGATGTATGAAAGTGGGAAGGGTTTAAATAATTGTATTATTTTGTCGTTAGAATTGTTTGTCGGATTGCTAGAATGCCGGGATGTACACTAGGCGTGTCGGTATTCAGACCCGTCGGTCGGTTTATTTTAAAATTGCACCTTGCATGGGGGGGGGGGGCGCAATCAAGTGCAGTTTTAAGTTGTATGTTTCACCAGCTTATGCAGAATATTGCTTCATCTTGGCTTTCCAACACTCCCCCCCAATTATTAAGGGATATTTATTTGAAAAATGATAATTTTTAATACAGAATTTGGTTGTGATTAATTTTATCACACGTGGTGTGAAGTTCTTTGCTATGGTAGAGTTAAATGGCCTGGGTCTTTACCTGGAAGTTGTTTACATTGAAAATATGGGCTGCATGTGCTGATACGTGACAGTTAATGGTTTGAGTTGAAATGTGTAATGTCATTTATGTAGATGCCAGGTACATGTATAACCATTCAGACAGAACATGGAGGGCCATTTGATCAATAAATTTGTGTAATGTTGTTTATGTAGGTTGTGTTTCTCGTGTGAGAGTGATGTGAATGCGAGTTGCAGTGATTTATTGAGTTAATGGGGAGTAGGTATTTGAGTTGTGCGTGCTAA
This sequence comes from Ophioderma brevispina, assembly GCA_023653785.1. Taxonomy (NCBI): domain Eukaryota; kingdom Metazoa; phylum Echinodermata; class Ophiuroidea; order Amphilepidida; family Ophiodermatidae; genus Ophioderma; species Ophioderma brevispina. Next base: position 4,498 of record JAMKCH010055730.1, on the reverse strand, counting down.
GGTTTGACGAGATGATTAATGGGTGACGAGTTGTGGTATTGTGTGAGTAATGCAAAAAAAAAAAAAACAAAACAAACAAAAAAAACAAAAAACATAAAAAAAAAAAAAAAAAAAAAAAAAAAAAAAAAAAAAAAAAAAAAAAAAAAAAAAAAAACATGTTATGTTTATGCGAGTTATGGTTTGACAGTTGGTGGTGGCGTTGTGAATTGGGTTGATGAGTTGTAGGGTTGCAGTGACATGTGGTGTTGAGATTGTGCGCATTAGGGTGTTGAAGTACAATCGATTTTTGGTGTTTTTTGTAGGTAGTTTATATTAAACTCGAGGTAGAGATGTAGGCGAAGTACAGGTCAGAGAGGGATGTGGAGACGCAAATGCGCGAATAATTATGTGGTGATTGTCTGGTTGGGGGCTGTGAGTTTGCAATAACAGCTGTAGGATGTGGGAGACGATTCCCAGGCGGCCGGCGTTAGGTGCAAACATCAGTGTTTAATTAGGAGTTCAGGTTCTGCGTCCAGAGAGGAGCAAAATGATGATAAGAGCCGTGCCCCAAAATAGTGGGGATGAGTTTTGCGCGTTGTTGGTAAAGACACTGTTGGGTTAGTGTGCTGTGCAGTGTAATTTGGGAGTTGAGTTTGTATTGGAGTTGTTGATTTAGGAGTTCTTAGTTATCGAGTTATGGGTGATTGCTAGAGTTGCAGAATTGATGAGTTGTAGAAAAAAGAGGTTAAGAGTAGGACAGGTGTGAGTTGTCTTTGGCGAGTTGCAGTTGTGATGGGTTCCGGGTTGAGTCGTGCGAGTTATTGGATTCGTTTTGTCGCTGATGTAAAATTGAGTTTGTGCATCTGTGGCTGTGAGTTGTGTTGGGTGAGGTTGAGTGTCCATTGTGCAAGTGTATTGTGGTTGATCAGGTTGAGTGTTGGTGTTCATGTAGGAACAAGACAGGTAAAAAGAAAAAATGTTGCTTCGACTTGACGACTGGACTTGGTGACGACTAACTGGGAGAACTGTAGCTACTTGGGTTTTCATGTAGACATTAAGGATATTGTAAATTAGGCGAATTTTTGATGTAACAATTAAGAAGAGATATCAAAAATAAGAGCTACCATGTGATTTGACTATCTTAACCAAAAATAGTCATTGGTGACAACGAACATGAGAAATGAGTGATACCAGGTAAGTTATGATGGTGCCTTTCCCTCCCATTTTGGACTGAGTGTTAACTTTTCAAAGTAATGATTGTTATTGTTTCACGGATGATGGCGACCTTCCTCAAATTTGGAGTTGATTGTAATTGCTTTAATGCATGATTTTAGTGAATGTGGTACTTATGAGGATGATGACATGGAGGTCCTGACATAAAAAAAAAGATGTATCAAATAAAGGAGATCCAAGTTAAAATATGTGCATTGTGTTATCTTCCAGTTAGCAAACGGTGGTTATGTGCTGCCAACTTACCACGGTTTTTGGCTATTGGTCACAAATTATAGTACAAAATGGTGTGTCGCGTTGCGCGCAGCAGTTTTGCTGTTTTATACCAGCTCCTCCGCGCGCTGCGATTGCCATTCACCGCTACATGTATATAAAGCTTTATAACCATGCAAAAATATAAATTTTGAAAAAATCTAGAGGGTTGCACTATTTTTCAAATGGACAGTGTCTCTTTAAATTCTTGTGAAAGGATTATGTGCAGAAATGTAAGAAATGGCTATAAGGGAGTATGACATATATTACTCTCTAAATGTAAGAGTACATAATTCACTCTCCAAAAGAGTGAAGTTGATCAAATTCACTCCAAAAGAGTGAAAATTCATTTCAAAACAGTGAAAATCAAAGCAGCATATTAAAGGGGGATGGCCCGATTAAGTCTATAAATTTTTCATCGTGATAGAATGGCCTTCACCCGAAAACCCCATCTGTGAAGTGAGAGCTAAAAAGGGGGTTTTGTAATCCCCCATAGAGTACTGTGTAAAATTAATATTGGACGACCAAAATGGGGCATATTTTTGCTCATAACATCCAAACCAAACATCCTTTAGCGCTAAGATTTCACAGGGTAAATGAAAAAATAGTAGCTTTCTTCTGATACCAAAATTTTGACCACTACCGGTAAAATCTGAGGTCCCTGGGGATGAGGCAATTAGCGGTCAGACCATGGACCTTTTAAATCCCTTTCATTCAAGCTGAAAAGACATGGTATATCTTCTCTGAAGCAAATGATAAAGACTGCCCTCTATCCAGTAAGATGGTGTAGTGTAGTTGTAAAATTTTTGCATATTCACCATTTGGGCCAACATTATTATGGTGCTGAAGACAAGAAGAAGAAAACATAGGAGCTGTCTTATGCGGTGCTTGTTGAAACAATTCAGAATCCTTGACTTTCTTAAGAACCTTTGACTTTTTGGTACTTTCTGCTTTAGAGGCCAACCAAGACAGTTTTGTGTGGGCCTGATTTTCAACTTCCAATGACCTTTGTTTGATGTTTATCGGTGCATTTTGTGAAACTGTTTACTGCTGATTCATGAAATCAGGCTTACCTGATGTATAATAGGCAATTAGGCCTACTGGCTTTCACGATTACCCGGCTTTCGTGATTAGTAGCACCCCTGGAAATGCAAACTTGTTCAATTTAATGCTTGCATATGATAGTCTAGACCATTGGAAGAATACAGATTTACACATAAAAATAACATACCCAAAACAGATAGGGCACTAATAACTCGATTAATAAGAGGCTAAAGATATCCGGGTAATTTATAGGCTAACTTTAAGTTTGCCATAATTAACAAAAATGTGTCTATTATATGAATACCATAGACTTGTACTCATTGATAATAAAATCACAAGGTCACAGACTGCATGGTCAAACAGGGCTCATGCCATGGGAATCAACTCTGGAGCGTGTTTTCTTATGTTAAAAGCCATTTCTGTCATCTGCTGAATAAATGTCACCAGAGTCATTTTATTATAAAATCGTTCTGTTTAACCATAAGGGTACTGATTTGGTCTTAACCATTTCAGGTGAGGGCTAATGTATATAAAAGCTTTACAACCATGCAAAAATATAAATTTTGAAAAATCTTGTGGGTGCACTCTTTTTCAAATGTGCCAGTGTCTCTTTAAGGCAGGTGACACAAAAACATCTCTTTCTGTTCAACATCATCATTGTTGTTGCTGTGGGAAATCTTTCCCCTCTCCTACCCCCTGAGTCCTTCTGAAAATGTATGTTCCCCCTCCCCTCCCCCCAACCCGGCTGCAAAAATACCCTTGATAGGACAAATTTTTAGCAAAATAATTTCGCAGAGAGTCCTGTTTTCAATAAATAACAAAAACACTTTTAAAGCCACTATCAGCGATTTTTTCAAAATGTAAACAAACAGCGCCCCCTATTTTTCATCAAAGTGCATTTTTTTGCACTGTTGTGTTGGAAATTGTTGTAGTAAAGACCCCTGTAAGTGGCTAAGCGTAACACGCCGTATTTGTCAAGAAATGATGATTTTTATGCTTTGTTTACTAATAAAAGTCGGGATCCGACTTTTTTTAGACGCAGAAACATTCGCAAATGGCATCTTCAGGACCGCTTTAAAATGCTTAAGTGTCTGTTTTTTCACAATGAACAGTAATAGGCCTATAAGGTGTTGATATGACCTAACACTAGCAATTTAGAGACAAAATAGGCATTTTAATTTTGGAAAAAAATGACTGATAGTGGCTTTAAAGAGGATCAGCCTGTAAGTTTAAAGAGACACAAGGACATTTCAAGAAAAGTGCATCCCATTTTTCTGGGCTTTTTACATATTTAGAATGCTTACCAAAGTATTAAACCACAACTGAAGTGAATAAGCCCCAAACATCATCTTATATAAAAAAAAAAGTGATTTACTATTTTCTGCCATCATGAGTGCCATGTACCATAGACAATTCAAGCATGCTTCTCTATGGGGCTGATTAGGACAGCAAACCAAGTTAAAGATTATGGCTGGTATTCTGAAAGGGAGTCTAACTTTAGTCCTGGGTTTAAACCAGGGTTAGTCCTACATGAGTGGACCTTTTTCCTTTCAAAATACTGTGAAAGTTAATTGTAACAGGTGAGAAAATTCCTCATGGATGGGCCATTTTTTGCCATCCATGAGGAAATTTCTCACCTGTGACAGCACATTTTAGAGTATGTTGAAAGGGAGAAACCAGGACTAAAGTTAGACTCCCTTTCAGAATACCAGCCGATGTTTTTGGTTTTAATTCCCTTCTGTTTGTCTGTCCAATGAACCTTCCAACCGTTCTCAGTAGGTGTTCTACAACCAATCAAGTGCAAATTTAAAGAAATTTGTATCCTCAAAAAAAAATGTGCCTCTTTGATGGTTTTTGCAGATAAAGGCCTACCATAGGAGAGGATAGCTTCAATAATTTTTTTTCTGTCATCTTTATTTTTGTTTGTTTGAGTTGTAAACTGAGTCAAAAATACAAAAATATCATCCATTTATCAGTTGTACTTTGACATAAT
>JAMKCH010055723.1:0-22171 GCA_023653785.1 Ophioderma brevispina | reverse complement strand
GCAGACCTTGTCAGGGGCTAGATATACAGTGCGATTTCCTTGCTGAAACATACTCACCTACTTGCCATTCCCGAGCAAGAAACCTGGGAAACACTGTCTTGAAGGACACTGATAACGAACACTTGTGGAATTTTAAAGGCCTCTTTTGCCCTGCACCACTAATCCTGAAAACTCCCTCATTGTCTCCTTGGGATACCCTTTCTAGATCCTTGATGCTCAGAGACGCATCCTAGCTTTCGCACATGGTGCGTACTGAATCGGCAAAGGAGCATGCTCGTTCCAGTGAAACAAATGATGACAAACTGTTCTATATGCAACCTCAGATCAGGTAAAGTTGCCACTGCTCTTCTTACTTTTGAAGACAAAGGAGCTGAATGGTGTGAGGAATTTTGCGATGCACGAAAAGAAAATATGCAACGCTTTGAAAAGCCCATCAAGCATAGAAAAGTGAAAAACTTCGGTCACAATTCAGTCAACCTTGATGAGCTTGAGGAATAGGAACACTCTTCCGACGAGAAAAGACCATCAAAAAGCTGATGTTACAGTGATGTATATATATCTGATAGATGCTATGTTTTTGTCCAGAACAGTATTCCCATTGCCTTCACTATTGGACGGTGTTGCTAAATTAGTATTGGGAACGCACACGCTAGCTTTGCATATTCAGTACACATATCCTATGCGACAGGCTTTGATCGCATCTCCAATGATGAAAGATATTTAAAGGAGGGCAATCCCGGACCCGAAGAACACAGGTAGGTTGGTCAGGGCAAAAGAGTGCCTCAGATTTTCCACAAGTGTAGTTATCAGGTCCTTCAAGAACACATTTTCCCGGTTTTCTTGGTATGGAATGGCAAGACGCCGGAGGAGTATTTTCAACACTAGCAATCACACTTTATACCTAGCCCCTAACAAGGTCTGCTATATCATAAAAGTTGTGAACGGGATTTTGTTAAAGACTTGAGATTGCCCATCATGAAGTGGACACGCACACCCTGTTCCATGTGAAAATCATTACTGAGATCCCAACAGCCACCTGTAATACATTTGTATTCAGACTGCTGCTGCACCAGCTTATTGGCAGCAATTTGGATTGATGTAGGAAAAGCATCGTTTAACACCAATGTACTAAGTGACATCTCGTCTTTGGCATATGCTGGCATTGCCCGATTACACGTATCATCGATGTGCTTATACCGCAGCTTATGGTAAAACCTGGGCAATATTGATCATGCATTCATGATTTCAGAGTTGGGAGACGCTCTGTTTACAAAGATTTTGTCTTATAACCCTTGAAAACTTCTCTGCTCGATTAATGGGACATCTCAAGTTTGCTGATTGAATGATGCTAGATCTGTCATTTAATTAATTGCACCCAGGGATATGAATTAAATCCTACTTAACCATCAATCATCAGATCCATCCTGTTGCACGTATGCCCAAGATGTTATCGTCAAGTAATGATGAATTCATTTCTTCTTGACAAGATATTGAAGATGATGAAATTGCCAGTAAATATGGAAACTCCATTTCTACAGTTTGGGATTTGGCATGGATATAATAAGTAACATGAAGTGGCAACTGTGTACTTGATGTCCAGAGGGTGTTTTGAATCAATCCCAAATGCAAGCAATGTGCCTGTACTCTACTGTAAATGAAACATGTTTAGTTCTTAGGGTATAAAAATTTTCCAAACTTTAAGAACCACAAGACCTTCATGATCACATGCTAAAAAATTCCTAATACAACGCTTTGTGGGCTAAATAAGCATATAGGTCAGGGTTATGTGTTAAAAACAGGATTTTTTGTGGGATCGCATTGACCCTATTCAGGTGAAATTTCCAAAAACTGCCACATTGTGGCATTTGACTCGATACCATCTGAGTGATGTCGGGATCGTATAATATTTAATATTGCATGCTGACTGAATGGGTTAACCCCGGGACACTGACATAGAGAAGTATGTTACGATTTTGTGCGGCCCATAAGACCACAATGTTGTGCCCTCCAGCAGTCTTTCTAAGACCCCCAGTTAAAGCATAATTCAGTTCTTAGTCCTCTTTTGGGGAATTTTGCTCTTGAAACTAAATATAGCCGGATTTAGTTCCAAAACCTAAATTTCTCGACAGACTTTCATTTCTAAAGGCCTACTTTGAGGGACAAAATTAGTTTCCAAGTTCGGAAGTCGGGGGCCGCACATAGCCTACCCCGAAAAAGTGATTGCCCTTAGGTTCTAATGAAACCAACTGTTAATGTTTCTTCAAAGGGTTGTTATTTTGTTGGCCATTCGAGAGATAGAGAGAGAGAATTAATAACTTCATAGAGCTTCTCCATAGAAGGGCGTGCAACATTTGCAGACCCTTTAAGGTCCTACAGACCCCCGAAAGGTTGAGTGGGTGCCTGAGGACCTTTTTATATAATTTCTGAACCATTTTAATCCTAGTCACCTGAATGACAGCTTTACAAACTTTTTTTCGAAGGGTGCATCTAACGATCCCAAATTATTGTTGTCAGAGGAACAACCCTAAAATTCGGCAAATTGGTTAAATAACGGAAATTGAGTTGGTCAACTTTTTAAAGTACCATTACGCAAAAACTATAAAAGGGAAACACTTTTCTTTCTCAGGTTTATGTCAGCAACTATATAGATGCAAATATTGGAAATAGGAAGGAAAAATAGGGATAGCTTCATGGACAATTTATATTCAGCCAGTAAGGCAAAAAATGCAAACAGTGGATCACTAACCAACTTCCTCCGCCCATCATGTTGGTTCTGGATTGTGTTGTAGTTGGGATGGGTGTTTGAGTATTTGAGGTGGTTTGGAATGGACTGATCACTTTTTGAGTGATGGGCAAGTTGGGTATTCAAATTAGAAATCGATTCAATAGTTTTAATGGGGAATGAGCAAGAGCCATCGTTGACTCACGTACACAACCCAAACGTTCCAAATCTGGGGACTGATGTCCCCTTTTTATTATATTACATACGGTCTTCCAGACTTACCAATTGAGCAATTCAACCGGGTACTTGACCCTCTATCTGGACGTCCGTGAATGTAATGTATCAATCTATCACATATTAATTGGGAAGAATTTTGTATCTGCCACATGCTACGAATTTGGGCACGTAAACGAAATAAAACCCGCATGTTAAGGTGCCGAATTTAAGTGGTGCAATACGAAATTCATCCCGAGTAATTTAATACCCGGGTTTAAATACCTTGTTCAATACAAAGGATATACCTATTTGCCTGGTTTATACCAGGCTCATTGTTGGCCTTATGATATACTAAAGTGCAAACCTCCGTGATTGAAAAACATGGAGAAAGTTACTTAAAGGTTCCTGACTAGTGTGTGCACCCTGTCCTCTTGTATTTGCAATCTCATTTTTTCAACCGCATGCACGCCACTGTGTAGAGAGTAAGTCGCTCCTGCCACCATAATTCATCCCGACAGTCCGGTAAAGAATCATACCGGACAGCTGTTGCTTATGGCAACCTAATCACACATCAGCACCTCTTCGGCAGTTAAATTATCCGAAATCATCTCAAACTAACTTTGAGCAACCAAAAACTAGTGGAAATTGTAATAATAAACTCTGTAATCAGCAAATTAACTGGTCAAAATGTGATCCCTTAAACAAATTGCGTCTCAAAAAATTTTACCGTGCAGTTCGTGTATTGTAAAATGTAAATATCTAACGGGGTAGAATATTATTTTTTCCCAAAATGGACGCTAGATATCCAAATACTAATACTACTATTTTATTTCTTACCAAAATATACTTTTCTATTATAACGGCGTACTTATTTAGAGTAGTATACTGCATATTTTTTAAAATATCAACTTCCACGCCCAGCCCATCTTAAACATTTTCATGCGTACAACGTACGTTAAAATGTGGCATAGTACAGACAGTACAGAGAGATAAGCGGGGAGAGTCCCTGTACCCTGATAGCTGTACCCTGATAGCGCCAACCATTTTTCGATAAGCTACCTAATTATTTATGCAAATTGACGTATACCGGGGATGACGTAGTGTAAAGCGCGAACGTACGACGGCTAACTATAAGCTACAGATTTGTGCCCGTAAATCAAACCAACGTTCAAGCGTTGCTTGCTCCGACAAACTAAATTCACACAAATAGCTCTTCAAACAGCCCATTTACTTCGCCCGTGACATCGCAATGGGTTTAAATAGCGAAGTACCATGCGTAAAGGTCATTTTTGCAACATGGAAAACAATTTCGGATGGAACGACCTCCAAGCGGACGGCCACTAACTTAATAGTCTTCCATCCTCTTTGAGCCGGAATGAACTAAAAAGTTGAAAAAAAAAAGTCAACTTTTTGCCTATAAACTAGTATACTTTGCGTCCAATTTTATAGCCAAATTTGATATCCATGACATAGATACTTTTATTCTCTTTAAAATGACACAATGTTTGTTTACTCTTTATATGTGATCAGTGGCGCTAAGATAGTTAATTGGTGAAGAACATGCAAATTAGAGGTCATTGACCTCTGACGTCACGTTCCACCGCTCGCGACACTTAAGACTTTGTTTTCAGATGGCCCATTTATTTTAATTTGCCTATACAAATATCATAACAAGACACCTGGTAAAAAATCAGGATTTAAATGAGGGTTTCCCGGTCTATAATCCTATGGTCTTCCTGCCTTAAGGCAGACGACACAAAAAGTAAGAAAGCTCTGCACAGTAGCACTTTATAGGCCATACTCACTTAAATTGTTTTGTCAGCACATAGCAGCCATTCTCCTTCTGGTGAGTTGTCCTTTGGTGCTGTGATGCTTCCCCCTGGGCTTGAACCGGCAACCTGACGTCATCGGTATTAATCGATAGGAACCTGCCTTCAATTCTCGATGTGCACAGTATTTCTGTTGAAGCAAATTTGTAAGGATCAGACTAGTGCTGGGACGTGTAAACCTTTAAACGTTACACGAATGGAAGGGTCACTACCGTTAGAAAATTCACTACACGTTTACACGTCAGCAAACCTACTAACTTTTTTTCGTATTATTTTAATTGCTGAAGTAAAATTTTCACCAAATTACCCGCCGTCATTGAAAAGTAAAGTTAACAGTTCCAATGCTTCTTCTAGAAATGTTTTCCGACTTTTACGGAAACAGGGAAATCCCCGTTTACCAAGGTTTGTACGTGACTTCGGACAATACAACGAATAACACGTTGTACCATTGTTTTTTGATCTTTTGATTTGGTGCTTCAAGTCGAGGATCTACAAAAAGGTAAATGGCAGCGGTAATGGCAGCTCCAACAGGTGATTAGTCGTTTGGATCTTGGGATATTCAATGCTATTTTGATTACAATAACAAGGTAAGTAAAACAACATTTTATGGTCAAGATGATATTTATGATCGAATGCAAGCCCGGGTAACCCGATTACGAACGATTTATGGTGCAAGAATTGCATTTGCGTCGAAGCCCAAATTCGGCAGTCGTTACTTGTTATGACCGTTTAAACGAACTTGGGAAATACGACGTGTAAACGGATATGAAAATTAAACGGTAACTCCCAGCGCGATATAGACTCCAGCAAATAGCAATCATCTGTGATGTGATCAAGCAAAATGAGTCGGAAGTCGCAAATATTGATTTTGAGATATAGCCAAACAAAGATGAAATTGGTTTTGGGCCCACACCTTCACTGATTCCTATCTTTGGAATTACTTGGTAAATTTCATGGGAATTTTCCACCGCAAAAATGTAGCTTTCTAAATGTTGCATACAGTTACATGGAAAAGTAAAAATTGAATCTGACCGACTTTAGACTCATTTAGCTTGATCACACCACAAGAATAGCAATCATCTTTTGTGATCAGGCCTTTTAATCTGAACCAAACTTAGTCAATATAAGCATTAACTACTCTAAACTGACTTACTGCTCATGTAAATGAAAAATATTTTGTATGCAATTCTCCTTCGATTCTTCCAGGAGAGTTTTTTACATATTTGTTGAAAAAATTATTTTTTAAATTGAAACCAAGCTTTGAGACATAGTTTGTAAGAGCATAATCATTATTAAGATGATGGCTGAGGTGATAACTGAAAAATACGCCGAGCTAGATCCAATATCAGGCGAGTCGAAGAGGAGCCTGATATTTTCTTGGCGAGGGCGATATTTTTGTTATCAACCGAAAGTCAGCCAATTTTATTATTCTGCAGAGGGAAGCTGACTTGAAAAAAAAAAGTTTAAATTGGCTTCAAAACTAATAAAAAGAGATTATTGGCTTGAGCAGTTGCCCAATATTTTAGCGTATTGTGCGGTGTTGGGCGGTACGCGCTACTCGCAATGCAGTATTGCACACCAGGGGCATCATAATACATAGTACTGGACTACAAATACAGAGTAGTCAATTTACGTTACCCCATTCTATACCTGTTGGTCTTCATGTGTGTATAGGTCACCAGCTCGCCTACAATGCCTTCATTGTTCTGAAGGAATAAAACATGGAGAGTCTTGACTTGTTTGCCTGCACCTAAGATAACAAGTATGTGAAAAAGTCATTAGGCACAACAAAAAAAATTGTCAGTAGGCGGGGGCATGTTTGATTGTGGAGCTACTTTTACGCAGTTTGTTTTGTATTTGATTTAATGAGAAAAATCTTGCATGTTTTTGACAAAAATGCCTTAGAGATCGGTCGTCCGAATTTACCATAACTAGCGCGGATGACCATTTTAACATGTGGGTAATCCGGGGATGGACACATCTGAAGCAAAAAATCACTGGTGTTTCAATCAAGGTGACACCAACTTTACCTGCTATATAAGCAAGCTCATTCAGAAATTTGCTATGGAATAATGCTTTTGCCGACAGCACTTTCACACGAATTCTATTTAAAAGTCGGAACTTGGAGGGGTAGGGCGGTAAACCACAAAGACGTGAATCCACATGGTGGTCTATTAACACACCGTTACCTCATTTCCCCGCCCACTCCCAATGTAATGCAGTCTATCAGGAGCCATTGTACATGTAATAAGACAAATTGCCGAATCAAGTTTCAACCGTGTGAGTTTTCATCGATCAGGGATGCATGATTAAGAGGTTTGGGGAAATGGGAAGATGGGTGGTGGAGGACATGGGTGGGAGGGAAGGAGAGCATTTTGGCATTTCTGGATGGTTCCCAGTGTTTTTGGCTCCGTTTGTGTTTCAATAGTTTTATGAGCAATTTCCTGGCAGTCAAACCAAAATCTGGTATTTTGGTAGTTCAAATAACAATTTTTTCACATAAGTGAGACCTTTGGCTGGTTCCCAGTTTGGGTTCTGAATGGTTCCGCCCGGTGGTTTTCGGATCATTTGTTTATCAATGTCGGTGACCACTGCTGGCCCCAAATCTGGCTATTTTGGTTCAAATGATCAAAATAATGGTTTTAAAGAAAACTGGACACTTTGGATGGTTCCAACTGGGTTTCTTTGGCATTCCAGGTTTTTTTGGTTTATGCTATTAAGCCTTGTCTGAACCCCAAATCGACTATGTTTGGTCCAAAATGTCAAAAATAATTGGTTGGGAGTAACATTTACTGCACCCAATTTTTCTGCTCCCAGTTGATTCAATTCTGCGCCTTGACTGCCTAAAGTGCAGACGTATCACGTGCACTTATTCCGTCAAGGATGCTGAATTCAACTGGAGCAGACAAAGTGGTGCAGTAATGTACCAACCCAAAATAATTATTTTGAAACAAAGTGGAACACTGTGATGGTTCTTAGATGGTCTTTGGATGGTTCCTGGTCTTTTGTGTTTGTCAATGATTGATGACTGCTGGACATATATCAGCTATTTTGGTTCAAAATGGGCAAATAATGATTTGAAAAAAATGGATTTCTGGATGGTTTCCCATGAGGTTTCTGATGGTTCTCTTGTTTTCGCTGCCTTCGTGTTTCAATGGTTGATGAGAATGCTTGGGTACTGATTAAGCTCTTTTCTTCAAATGTCCATATTGATCTTTAAAGAAAAGTGGATACTTTGGATGGAGCTTTATGGTTCCCAGTGTTTTTCGGTTGGTATCCGATCCGCAGGATACTAAATTGTGGCGGATTATCACCAAAATTTCTACCTGGTAATCCGGCGGATTACCACATTATTTTCTTATTTCTAACGCTGGGTTGCTAGCTCACTTGAGTCAGCACTTTGCTATTTTTTAAAATGCTGACTGGTCCTGCATTCACATATATTAAAGTGCCAAATGGCCAAAAAATATTTAGACATAATGAAATTATACTCACCAAAGTAGTGATCTTGTTTCTATTTTATACATGTATACCTACGAATGATCCAACTAACTAGTGCATTTTTTGAGCTCAAAAAACCAGCAGAACACCACTTATTATGCCACATTAAAATTTCGGGCGCATGCCTAGTAGCTGTCCCCGCTAGCATCGGTAAACGCCTCACTATCGCCACTGGCATCCTTGATCCTTTGCTCATTTTGTACCTTCCCCAAGGCTCCCCTTGCGGGAAGGGCCTGGATGAGGGTTCCTAGTTGGATCATTCGTAGGTATACATGTATAAAATAGAGCAATCTCACAACTTTGGTGAGTATATTCTATTTTATCCATTTTATACATTACGCAATGATCCACCTAGTGCATGACTGCCACACTGGTCACTAGGTGGAGGAAGGGGAGCCGGTAGTCTCATAGTTTGCTACGGGGTTTTCATGCATGTGAATTCTATGAAAGCTGAAATCAATTTTGCCCAATGTACATCCATTCCATATATCATTATAGCATATAGCCCTCTATGTCGAAGCATAAACAATTGTATAAATATATCCCGGCATTCCCTCACCTTATGAGCATAATGGTACTGATGCTTAGCATCCCTCCCTACTCTGGCTCTGCTGACAGGAGTTTTGGTCACAATTTTAAAACTCTGTAAGGACTTCTTTTCATACAAACATTCTGAGAACGTGTATGCTGTCCCTCCATCCTTCTGCTTCCTAATGCCAGTTAATTTTAACTCCTAAGTGAAAAACCCGGATGTTGCCTACTTTCAAATGTCATAAGCATGCGGTTTAATGGCGAATGTTACCGGACCAGTGACGAGGCCTTTCACGTTAAAGCGTCGAGATGATCGAGGAAAGTGACCCCGCGTGATAATGTTTGATTTGCTGCAGGTTTAAGGTTAGTGATGAAAAAGTTGGTCAGAATTGAGGAATCCCATAGATTTCTTAAGAAAGGTAAGAGGAGGTAAAATCTTTGAAGTGCTCCGACTGGACACCGATGTTTTTTCTCAGGATCACCAGTAATGCTAGGAAGCTCTGGAAGAACGGTAGGCCGAGGTAAAAAATCGAGTGACTGTGTTTTGGCTAGCATAAATCCAGAAATATTAACCATGTCCGAAGCAAGAGCCGATCCGTGAACGCTTGCATCGAATCCGAGTACTTTCACTCAAGTCGGCGACTGTACGATCCTAAAACTGCCGACAAAACAGTCCGGCGGTGGTTATGTATTCCTAAACAGACAAATAAAATCTTATTTGTGTCTGTTCTCAAACGATATAGGCCCTCATTTCATTTAATATTTTTTGCCAGAGGGTGATGTACAACTATGATTCGAGCCAGATGGAGATGTAACCCACGCTATATCCGAGTCCGATGTAGTCACGTCGCCAACAAGCTGTATGTGGATCAACTTAGAATTTCTTCAAAACCAGAACGTGAAGCGTCGAAGTCTACTATAGTAGATATGGAGGTTGTACTTCCTTCTAAGCATTGCTGCCAAGTCGGCAGCTTCTACAGAAAAATCCCTTGCATAAGGCAACAGTCGAGCTTGAGAAAGGCTAAACAGTCAAATAGGAGATTTTAAATCCTAGAAGCGTCATTCTAGATAAATCGATTTTCTATTTACCAGCAGGTTTGTCCTTACAGTAACCGTCTCGGATGATCCCCTAAAAACTGAACAGCCTTAAAATCCAAACCATACCGTGAACCCAAAAAGGGCTAAGCACATCCTGCAATGACCTGATTGCTGAAACTTGGCAGAATTTAGCAATCAGATTGACCAACTTATAATAAAGCAGTCCTCTCACCCAAGCTATTCCTCCGCCACCCACATGTTTCATACTTAGTATGTTTGGGGATTTGGAAATAGTCATGCTTGCAAACAGATCGACTCTGGCCTGTCGTAATCATGAAACATCAGTCTGGTAAATAGGACTGGTGAAATTCCTTCCTCCTTCGATTTTTTCTTTCTCAGAGAATTCCGAGTAAAGCTAAATTTTGGGTGACTTTCCCCTGGAAAAACTGTCTACGAAAAACAAAAAATTAGTTGATAACTCCAGGGGATGTTCCGCCTCAGGTAATACAATGGATTCTGGCACCACGAGAGTGGGCGGATAATCATCGTACACATGAGGATACTCCTGTTCCTCCTTGGTGGAATAACCGTAGGCAACTCAGTGGAATAAATCTGATCTGATTTTCACACCGATTTCCCCGATAACGTCTCTTTGAATCTCCTTAAAGTGTAACCTAGCGGTTGCAAACTCTAGTACAATATAAGTGGAGCTTTCTTATAATATTCGACCAGACTCCTTAATTTGTGGGACCCCATGCATGCTTTCTAACTGTCTTTCAATAATCTGTCGAAATATGAACTGTGTGGAAGTCTTGAAATTACCTTACCTTCACATAAGGCCTTAGAGTTCTAAACCATCGAATACGTCACAACTAGTATTCAAAGATTGGTGATTAAGGTCCTGACTTAGTCTTATAGAACTCGAAGTGTAAGCTGGAAAAAAGTTCCGACCACATCTGCAGAAGGGTAGAACGCCAACCAAGCTTGCCATCAGTCCTAAGCAGCAGAACCATAGAATGAGCTGGAGATGAACTTTCTCTTCATAATGAAGCAGATGCAATCTTTAAACAATTCTGCAATTCTCTCTTCAGTTTTGGAAAAGCTTTGAAATTTCATCAGATCTAAGATTGCTCCAAGAACTCCAGCTTCAGACTCGGGGAAAGGTTAGACTCTTGAAGTTAGTTCATGAACCCCGTTCGCTTCCCATCTTTATAACCAATGTTTAACTAATACAACTATACTTGTTTGGTGCTACAATCATGCAGTCGTCGAAATAGACGGATATCTGGATACCCCTCCTTCCAATGTTTTATGCCGCTGTTTCTACTAAGCTTGTAAAGGTAAGGGGGACAGTAGAAAGACCGAATGTCAGAACTCGTAAACTGGTAAGACGGTTGTCGATTGGAAGCGAAGCCAAGTTTAATGATGAAAAACATAACACGGATGTAAGAATCCTTAAGTCTAACGTTGTGCCCAACCAGCCCTAATACACCTCCTATATCACGCTGAAATGAGTTTTTCTTTGAAAAGTCTCGTACGAATAAATCTGTACAGGGAGTGTAAATTGAAGATTGGTTAGAGTCTCCGTTTCCTTCAGATCTAGGAAGAGTAAACCTTCCATAGATTATAATTGGAAAAGATTTTCCTTTTTCTAAATACCGTCCTTCACTTCATTCTAGAATCATAGCCTTTGAGTCTCTTTTGGCATAGAGTAAACAAAATCTGACTTTCATCGTCGGAAGAGTGGTAAACTCCTGAATGGTAACCTTCTGAGAAAGTCTGCAGAACACGATGATCTGAGGATATCGACCGCTACTCCGGGAAGAAGGATTTAGACCCCCACTGGGGTCATAGGTAGATAGGAATCGGTTGAACCTTCCTCACTTACTCGCGCCCCATCAGACGCCTCTAAGACTAGTGCGTATAGAAGGAAGAACTTCTATACTGTCTGTAGCCTCTATAGTTGAATTTGCTGCCTTATTAGTCGTAAATCGACTTCCGAAAAGAAGCTCTGGTTCCTTCCTCCTGTTTGTCAGGAATAATAAAAGTGGAAGCCCTTCTCTGGTAGGCCTACTTCAAAAAGGTTTAAGTCTGAAGGAACCTTCGACTCCAAGTGTTTAATTTCTTGACAGCTTTATCTACACCTTGACACGATCCTCTTCTGGAGAAGCTAAGCTAGATCCTGACCTCCAAGAATCTCCTTATCTCAGAGCAAATTCAAGAGAACCCTCTTTGGCCTGTAAGGTTCAAGCATCAAAAGCATTCTGGTCTTCACGAGCAAACTTTGAAAAGGATCTGCAGGAACTTGAGAAGATCGTCATAGAAAACGCACATCTCTCAATAGCTTCTTAAGACAACTCCACAAGAGGCTCCAACAAACTGATCATAAGATGACTTTAGACAGTAAGGCTCACACTCGATGTCTCAAACCATCACGGGCAATCTGTACCAAATGTCAAGATTACCATTCTTAATTCATTCATGAATCTACTCCATCATACTCCATATTATACAGTAAAGACCATCTTCACTCCCAGCTGATGGCATGGTCCTCTGCTTGAATTTTCCCCATGGGCTATTCCATATGATACAAAGAACCTCTTCAACCCAGCTGATGGGCATGGACTTCGGCTACGGAAGTCGTCTCATCACTTCATCTATCCCCATCAAAGAGTGGAACCAAGGAACTTTAAGAACTCAAAATCTTCCTCACATGGATGGAAGACTCAGGAATCCATCTGAGAATGGGAGTCTTTGTATAACTTTTCCAAATAGACTTCTGACTCTCAATAGTCTGTCTATATCAGCACAGGAAAAGTTCTTCACCAACTGTTTTCATGTATGTTTAGCAGCTGAAGCAGAACTGCAGACTAAGTATCTTGAAGAATAGTCTAATCACATTCAAACCTCGCTGAACCAAAACAGCCGACGAGCCAGGAACAGGAACATTAGAAAATAGGTACTTTTTTAAGGAGCCGACATCGGAATAGGCGCACCACAAATCTGGGAACTCGTTCACATTTTGGTATCTCTATCCAAATCAGAATCTTTACCCAACTTCACCAGTTGCGCTCTAAACTGGTATTACTTCGACTAGAAGTGCAATGAGTGAGTAGCAGTAGCCAATAGTGGTTGAGTAGTATCAGAAATCTCAGCTTGAACGCAATAGGAAGAAGCTTCCTGAGGGTAGCTCATAGTTGTGATGAATCCATAGAAATTAGTCTGAGCAGATAACCCACTTCCTGATAGGTTCCTTTCTAAAGATATCGTCATACATAACTCTTAGTTCCGCTCACAATCCTGGGAGGCAGACAGAACTGTAAATACCACCACGCATCTATAGATTCTTAACACTAAAACATTGAAAAAAATCATTATCATCGTACGTCTTGTTTTCGAAAAATCATAGACGTCATTCAACTTGAACTCTTATACAAGAGTCACTAAAAGAGGCAAGGCATTGTTGTCAGAGGAACGTTCCTGTCGTCGGAGTAGAAACTGCCTTCTAATAACTAATCGGATCTTGATCTTTATTATAAGATATGAAAGTCATCACAATGTCTTGATCCAGAAATATCCCTCTGATCATAGAACTTGGACCCCCGACGGTGAAGAACTATCCGAAGGAGCCTCTAAAACATTCCATAAATATTGCTAGGAGAATCTGATGTCTTTTCTTGCTACTCGAATGAAACCCTCAAGGCGGAGTGGAGAAAGACTCGTAACGATAGAGCTATCTCGTACGGAGAACGCCAACTACAATCACAGGAATATCTCTCTCCGAAGACTTTCATCCTAAACTACACCTCTGGAAGTCCGAGCGGCGTCTAGAAGAAAAGGACACGGAATCTTCACCTTTCTGGTACGAGGTGAGTGAACGGGAGAGGAGGAACATTTCTGAAATCACGAAGACGGCTAGACGCTTGACTAGACCGGTAGGAAGACGGAGAATGAACTGTTAAAGATGGAAGAACAACGGCCCGATGTTGACTAGATGAAAGAACGGTTGATTCTACGGAAGAAAGGTAGAAGCTGGGGGTTTACATCCCGAGAACAATGGTGACGGCCCGACGGTAATCTCGACGGAAGAACTGTAGAAGCACTTTCAACAAAATCACCACGGTTACCAGCCCGGCGATCGGTTAGGCAGACGGACGCTACTGAAAACAACTGTACTCCTGACAAGAGGCGGAAGTAAGAATATTCTTTTCTTGAAAAACACCTCTGCATCGACAACTCTTACTTTCCTCGGAGCCGTGGAGGAAAAGCCCTGACTCGTGTTGAAAGAATATCTTACTCCACTATCGCCTAGACAAAAACCATTGTCTTTGTATAACTAAATCATGACCCGTCATTAATTAACAGTAACATCGGCGGTTGTCTTGCAGTAATAAAACCGAGTTAAACCACGGGACGTGAAGCCGGTCTCAAGTATATAACAGACCTCTAGAATATCATGACACTCATATTATTTCTATAACAATCACACACATGCTCTGGCGCGCCACCACGAAAAAGCCTCCGGGTCTTACGGGTACCACCTGTACCGTGTCCAATTCTCTATCAACATAAATAGGTCTTAACAATGGCCGATGGCTCTATTGACTGCTAACCACTGTTGCTTAAACACTCAGACCTATAAGCATATGCATCACCACGGATGCCCTTTGACAATAGCGGCTTATATCTCCTACTCTACGGAATATGTGACATCCCGACTCTCACGTATTTGAGAATCATCATCGATCGCGAGGCCAAGTATCTCAAAGTTGAATACATTGATTCGGCAGCTGGATAACTCAAGGGTAGATAGCCGTGAAGCCGCCGGTCTTACCGGTACCACCTGTACAATAAGCCATGGTTTGTGATTATTTTAACTTGATAGATGGGCGGCATCGCGGACTACTCACCATTGATAATCTTCCAATTCAACATGAATGGAAGGAGTGGATAGGTTAGCCAGTCGAAAGTATCCACTTAATCCACTCTGATGCCACATCATATGCATAAGGCCCTTTATCTTCATAGAATATGGTGCTGGTTGCAAAACTTGCCCTATCAACTTTTTTATTTAAGCCTGGCCTCTGCAACCACGGTAGTCGTATCGCCTGGAGACTATAATCAGGTAGATCCTGTTGGTCTGGGATTGTAGAAAGATTGGTAGATTTCTTCGCTGGTCGCTGACCCGGAGGGAGATGCCCTGCCCTGGACGGAGATGGAACGTGTAGCCTTGGGCCTTAATCATCTGTCTTCTCTCCAGTATACACATCCAATTCGTCCAAATACGTCTGGAATTCCAATTCTGACCATACTATAGTGTATATATATCCAGGTCCTCCTTCCTCTTGAACATAACACCGCACTTTCACACACAGTTCAGGAGGGTTCTTGGTCTTCGAAGGAACTCTTAAACTCAAACATCTGCGGAGTGGCACGGTATAAGACTCTTTCCTGCAACATCAAAAGTAAAGACGAACATTCAGCGGATGTTATATACAATTAATTAAACCTTGCCTATAACCTTGATATCCAAATGTAGAAAGGATAAGGCCAGGAGACGAGACCGGACGAGACAAGACGACGCAATCCACCCCCCTGAAATCTTGAGAAGAAATTTAGAGATCATCAGCACGAGCTTGAAAAACACTGAGAAACACAGATGACAGGGTTGCAAGCAACCTGATGCTATAACAAGGGGAAATAGAAAATATAATTAATGCAATGGAAGCAAGTACACAGAAGGGACATGCCCCAACATGCCCTGGCGGTCAAATTGTTGCTTCCAAATGGGGGAGCTAAACCTGGTCAAAGGAATAAGCCCACTAATACCCGCAGTACGAGCGACGCGAAAAACGGCCTTATGCTCGCAGGGCAACCATGTGAAGGGCTAATACATAATACCTATATCAACATCTTCCGAACTCTGATCTTCCGAATTCCTGAACTCGATTCTTTTGTGGACTTACAAAGGGGGGAGCGAAACCTTGCCCCAAGGAATACGCCCACCACTTAATACCCCAGTCGAGCGACGCGAAAACGGCCTGAGGTCGCGGGCAACCATGTGAAGGTATCCACCATCATACTTCTATCAACATCTTCCGAATTCTGATCTCCCGAATTCCTGAACTTCCGAATTCTGAACTTCCGAATTCTGATCCCCCGAATTCCAATCTTGAAAATCGTCACAAACCTCATAGCAACGCGTCCCCCCAAAGCTGCTCCGATGAAGAATTAGTTGTTGTACAAAACATCCTCCATATGGATATATAAATTATTGTGTCTCCAATATAGGCTATTAAAAGGTGAAAAAATATTAGAACTATCGCCAATAAAATCAACATGGTGCCCCGAAATGAGACACCACAACAAAGAGCAAAGGATCAAGGATGCCAGTGGCGATAGCGATGGGCGTACCGATGCTAGCGTTGGACCGCTACTAGGCATGTGCGCACCGAATTTTAATGGGGCCCTAAAGGTGTCTGATGGCCTTTTTGAGCATCAAAAAATGCACTTTTGATCATTTCGTAATGTAGAAAATGGATAAAATATAAAACCCTTACTGAACTGACAACTTCCCTTCCACAAATTTAAAAATTTTAAAAGGATTCAAAGACAACAACATCATTTAAAGTACCTATATTATTTTCCGTAATAAGCTTCACTTTCAAACCAGGATTCTGCCATTACTGCCCACATTTTTATCAAACTTGAAAAGCAGCTCACAGACCATTGCTTATTGTATATTTTCTAATCCCGGCTAATAGCTCGCCTAATCCACCCTTTCACTGTCAAATCAGATCAATCTTAATACAAGGCCTGAAGTAAATGTCGAATGCTTTGAATTTTGTCACAAAACATGCTAATACACTTTAAATTCCTGGCAGGGATGTCAACACATTGATTTTCCGTTGCATGAATTGCCACTGAATGCACCACCTCTTGCTGTTTTTACTGTTTTGAAAGAATGTAAACACCCCCCAAATTTGTTTTCAAATTTGTGGAAATGTATTGATTTCAGTAAGGGTCTATTCAGTATGGCGAATATTTTTTTTTTGGCCATTGTTGGTCTTAATCCTTGTTATATCTTATTTTGGGCCTCCTTTGGAGTGTTTTTAATGTCATCCAAGATTATTATTCATTCAACTGTGATTAAAAAGAGGGTACTTTTTTTAAAAACAAGACACTTAGGTGAGATTAAAAATTACGGGCATAAGATACGCACAACTTCAGTAAGCTTACCAAAGTACACAGAGGGTTCGGCGCATACTTTGACCATTATGCACCACAAATGAGGAGTGTGATTCCTCTTGTCACAAAGTCCACTTGTGTTCATTTCTGTGGAATACAAAATAATAAGACTGTCGTACTTATTTAGCGTACAACATTCAAAAAACTCTTATGGTTCAAATGCAATGGTTTGGGACGTGAGGCCATCGTGCCGTCTCGTCGACAAACTCCAGCACATAATGGTGAGATATCACAGATTGTCTTAGTCCAGTGGAAGCACCCTTGTACTCTGGGGTATGATGCCCGCTCTCAGTTGCGGGGCCGGGTACTTTAGGGGGACGGGAGCCACAGGGTGGAGATCAATGCTGATGGAATCTCTCTTGCTGGGTCGAGGTGAAACACCAGACTCTGTTTTTAAAAACGGAGGGAAAAGAGGTAGGTAAGTAAGTTTGTACAAAGAACAGTAAAAGTAGGAATTTTCATGGAAGAGCTACAAGAGTCTAATTTGGATTCTCATCCGTGGAGTTGGCATCGTAATGCATTATGTCAAAGAGCATGTCAAGGCAGTACCAAAACTTCCGATAATTTTCCACTGGATTAAATAGATTAGAATTTTTTTAAATTAAAAAAATTAAAGGAACATGAAAGAGTGCAATAGGTACTGAGAGCTGAGTAGCAACGCCGCTACCTGTGCCAGTGTAGATAGCTACTGGGTGTACACTATCTAGCAGGAAAAAAGCTTGCTACTACAGCAGCTTTGAGCTCTGAAATAAAAAAAAAGCAGTGCTTGTTTCACTGGTATCTATGAAACACAGTCCCTGTGGTTTTTCTAGTGGTTAAATCTCACACTTAGATATGGGGAAAGGAACGGTTTTGAGCCAGTATTTTTCGTCTCTAGTTAATTCTATGTTCGCCAGTTTCTACGACCCCCTATAATACTCGGGGGTAGTCTGAAGCACTTACACAAAGCAAACTGGACTGCCACACTTATCTTCTATCAGGGATATTTATAACTATAATCAAGTATAAAATCAGACATGATTGAAATATACACAGATTTCTTTTGAAAATGTCCTCATCCAGGACTGCAATGTTATTCTATTAACACTTAAGTGTATATAAGTCTTTAGTGCTGTAATCGAATAAACTTTTTGGTATCGTAGTGTCGGAAGGACAAAAAACATCCGACATGTCGATATATTATCGATAATCACAGTTTGATACACAGGTGAGTTAGTACAGTACAACTGCATAGTAGACCCGGGAGAATCCGCATTTAGCAACAGAATTCTGCGATAGATTTTCGGCAATTCCATTATCCAAGTTAAATCAATCGACCATCACGCAATCACAAATACAGAAAAAACATGTAGCTTCAACGTCGCCATTTTAAGTTTTGTGGAAATTTTCCGGGGTGGTTACTCGGAAAGTTAGGTGTCTGAGAGTGGAATTTGCAGATCGTAATCAGAGAGCTGCGTGGGTCTGACCCTACATTTTTCTTTTATTCCACTTTTTATTTAAGGCGGCCTTTATAAAGACAATTACCCCCACCCTAACAAGCATGAAAGCTAGCCCTAATAGGAATCGGGACTGTTAGTGTTATACTAGTTCTTGTGATCTTGCCATGGGTTTACTATTTTTGGTGTATCATTTACAACCAACAGCACTACACTCCGGAACAAGGTTTCTTTGAAAAAAATATTTGAAATTACTTGGTAAACGGAAAAAGCACATTCGCAGTACTAAAAGTCTAACAAATTTCGAATTTTTGGGGAGGTGAAAGAATGAACTTATTGAGAGAAGTTGCGGTAAAATAATCAACCCCGCAAGGCCGAGCTAAGACCAGTCATTTTTAGCCGGCTTGAGATTTTCTCTTAAGGTTTGTACAGGTGTTTGTTATGGAGATGGCCAGTAGACGAGTTCCGTCATTTCAGTTTTGTTCGAACGCATTGAAGTGCTGAATATTCAAGAATGTGTTTCAGATGACGGTCAGAGTAAGGTCACAGGATCGTATACGTTTACGTTTGATTAAACACTAATTTATGGAAATTTTTTAACGATGATGTTGCAAATAGTTGTAGTATACCGCTCTAGGGCGGGCCTTTTGAGTTTTGCAATGCTTACACAGACGGAAACTTTCTTATTTATCGCACCATTTTCTCTGATAAATCCGCAGTGGTCCCAGACACGCTAGCTTGGATCATTGATTCTGGAACTCTACCAATTGTTCACACATTATTTGGAGGGTCTTTGGATGCTATCCCTGATGTTGTTTTGATGTGAAGCCATTTTAAAGGCGAATGAAGAGGTTTTTTTTCTTATTTTACGCATTATTCCGTTTTTGACATTTACCTTGATGTCGTTTATTATCGATATTACCATTTTGGTATCGACATGTCGGAAGTTTTTAAAATATTAGCGACCAATCGATACTTGCGACAACGATTACAGCACTAGTAGCTAGTAAATAAATGTTGACTAAAAATGCATAACGTGGACCCTCCTCTGAAAACAACTTCCGTCGGAATTTTTACCAAAAAATATGGAGTCACGATGGGGTACATCACCACGACAACATAACAGAAAAAAAATGAAAATCGGTAGTACCAATTCAAAGGCGTCCCAAAAACCAAAATTTTACGACGCACCAAAGCCCTCCACCAAAAAAAAATGACAAACCACTTTTCCAAAGGCTTGTTTCCATAAAATCGGCTCATAATAGGAGAACATAAAAACATTACATTGCTGAAATAAAAAAAAATAAATGGTAAAACTCCATTACGATTATAAGGGGGCAAAACAGTTTTGAATAGCGCCACCAAAATGCTTTAGCAAAAAATGCCATGGCCGATTTGAATGTGTTTTCCCACCAAAAATATGCACAATGATATTTAGCAAATTACATAAATTTGGGCAAAAATAATTTAGCGTTTAAAATCATGGCGTGTGAAAAACAAAATGTTTGGGTCCACATGCAGGGATCCCGTCATTTTTCTTAAAGGTTGGTTGTTCCGATCGTTTTTGTGGGGACCCCCTGATTTTTTCCGGAAGTAGTATCGATTTTAATATCAGATGAAAGGCCGTATTTTTTTCATTGTCGTCCTGAAAATTGAGCCTCAAATCCATTTCATCCTCAAGAGATATAAACAAAAACTCCCGTTTTAGGTGGTAACCAATTCAAATTAGCACAGTATTGAATAGGGTTTGCAACATGCATTAGTGCCACTACACTCAAAACCACAAGGGTGTTTCCCATGGTACTTGAGGGGGTGTCTCTGACAAGTGCCCAGGGCTCTCATCTCAAGTAGATAACACAATACACAACAAAATCGAAAACCACCTTTAAGGGTTTTTTAAAACACGTTACCTCTTGAGCGCTAGTGGTTTTTTTCTATAGAATCTTGGCGATTCCTTCGGGTTTCTGTCTTTTTTCCATTCTCTCTGATGTTTTCTTTTTGAATTTTTATGAGGTGTTTTCTGAGCCCTTTGCAAAAACTTTAAGAAGGAAATTTAGTAAAGTCAAGAGAGCTTATATTTTCAAGACAAACATCTACGCCCAGAGGTGTATTGAGTCAATCCCACAATGCCACCAGTTTTGGGCAATTCACCTCAATCGGGTCATGTGATCCCACAAAATCCTATTCTTAGCACATATAAAAACCGGAGTTTTAAACTCATTTTCGCCCCAAAAGTGTTAGTACTTAGGGAATTTTTAGCATGATTATGAATTGTTTTGTGGTCCTCTATCTTCTTGAACACTTTTTATCTAAGTACTGACAGAGTTTTGTACAGTACAGTATAGGCAAATTGACAATGCATTATGGGATTGGTTCAACACACCCTCTGATCTACGGCCCTGTTCACTGATGAAAAATCTGAAAAAAAATGCAACGCACTGTTGATTTTTTACCAGAACAGACCTACCTCCATTCTTTTAATTAGGATCATTATAATACAAGGTGAACCTGGGTTTAAACAATGTGTTAAAAATAGTCCCCGGTATGTTGCCATCACATTGCTGAGATGACCCAAGATGACCTTTGACCTCAACCTATATCGGTGTAAAGTGTTGACTCAATTATGTTCCAAAATTCCACAAAAAAGATCATGAAAGGTATGTGGATACAGTGACCAATTATGTATTATGTTCAGCACTTCTGATCAGAACCCAAATGATGTCAAGACTGACCTTTGTAACACATACCTGGTAGGGTTACATGGCTCTACCCAGAGGGTTGTATTGAGTCCATCCCACATCACCAGTTTTGGGAAAGTTATTCCCATACGGTCATGTGATCCCAAAAAAAATCGATTTTACATTTAAATACGTGACTTTTGCATTACATTTAGACCAACAAAGCATTAGTACGTAGGGAATTTGTGTCATAATTAGAAATGGTATTGGGTTTCTTGAACTTTTGGAATACTTTAAACCCTAAGTACTGACATGTGTTTAGTACAGTATAGTATAGGGCCACATTGCAAATGCATTATGGGTTGATTCAAAAAACCCTCTGGACTCAACCAAAAAGGTTAATTGTGCCAAGTCCAGGCAACTATTTCAAAGGAGTGGATATGGACTAATCTGTGCAAGGTTCCATTTTGGACATATGCCATACAGACATACATCCATACAGACATCTATCCATCTATATATCCCAAAACAACAAACTTGGGATTTGTATGAGCCGTCTTCTTGGGGTAGAAGCACAGACAAGTCAGGTCAGGTTTCCGTTTTGAGGGCGCGCTACGGTTTCCTGGTAATAAGTACAAACTGTTCCGGGGCCAAGTTGTCGCCATCAAGTTTCTAAGAACATCCCAATGAGGAGGGTAGCTGTTTCCATGGTAGACCAAAAAAGAAAAGTACCTACAAGGGCATCTGTTCTGGAGAGATAATGGCGACCATCCAGGCACTACATGTGGCCTTGTGGTGGGGGTGGTTGCTCTCAAAGCTAGGCAAACTGCCAAAAACTGTGGATTGGCACCAGGAAAGGGCATTCAGTCAATGCTTTTTTTTGCTCCAAATCGATATGGCAGTAGAATTGCTGCGAGTGTGAGGTGAGTCTGGCCACCCCTGTTAGCTTGATCCAGCGTGCAATGAATAGAG
>JAMKCH010055721.1:0-49665 GCA_023653785.1 Ophioderma brevispina | reverse complement strand
GAATGCCGCATTTGGCGCATTCGATCATGTAAACGACATTGCTGGAAGCACAGTTTGAGTCCTGTCTGATGTTGAAGGATTGTTTGGTTTGATGACTTGTGAAAGTGTTGGTGTTCTGTAGATGGTCGCATGATTTCCATCTGGGTTTGTTGCATGGTTGACATCTATGAGAAATCAACTATTATGTTGTCCTGCTTGCCCTCCCGGAACTTCCTATCATATCGTACAAGCGCCCGCAAAATCTCCGCAATATCCTCGTCAGGGCGCAAGTCAAGCAGGGCAACATAATAGTTGATTCTCACATATGTCAAACATACAACAAACCCAGATGCAAATCATGCGACCATCTACAATCTATTTGTTTCTTTATATATTGATTTCATTGGTTTAAGACACGACTATGATCAGCAACCGTAAGAAGATCGGATACCCTATGATATACATCGTAAGGGTATGCCGTGAAACTCAGAGTAACGGTTGCCTTTCCAGAGGTCTATACTTTGTAATTTATTTTACGCTCTACTGTAATGGGATTGAGCACTCTTAATTCCAAAGATAGTCACCTGTAAATAATACTGTTTACTATGATGTTATATTACGCCCCCACTATTCGTAGTGGTTGAGCACTCTCGACTATTTGGAAAAGTACAGACCAGTGCTGGAAATGCCTCAGTCGTGACACCATGGCATGTATATACATACATGTCTTCTGGTTAAGACACGACTATGAGTCATCATCCGTCTGAAGATCGGATGCCCTGTGATCGTAAGTGAGGGTATGCCGTGAAACTCAGAGTAACGGTTGCCTTTCCAGAGGTCTATACTTTGTAATTTATTTTACGCTCTCCTGTAATGGGATTGAGCACTCTTAATTGCAAAGATAGTCACCTGTAAATAATACTGTTTACTATGATGATATACTGCAATTGAAAATGTTCATAGATGCAATTATATTTTATTTTTTTAACAAATAGAAAACTACAAATTATGCGAGGTTCAATTCAACAACATTAACATGAGTAAGAATAATGCATTTGGACGTTCTTAGTATTGCTGTGCAAATATGTCCTTTGTGCAAATGTGCATTGAATCATACTTGAATGATAATGCAGGACACATCATTAAACAAGTATTTAAAAAAATATGTCGGTCGCCAGGCATAATTTTACAAGAAATAAGAGCAACATTAAAAAGCATTTAAGAGGAGTAGATGGTTTCCTAGTTTGAAGTTGCACTTTAATTACAGAAACATGTATAAAAAGAAATATAACTGATTTAAAGTAGATGTTTGATACATGAGTATAAGATTGCAACTTGATCTCCCGTTGATCTTTGACCTTGGTATGTGACCTTTGACCTCACATAGTTGTAAGCTTTAATTTAACATAGGTTACACCTTCCTGTCCTTTCAAATAAAGAAAATAGAAAAGGCGCCTAATTGGGCGCAAAATATGTAAAAAATGCATCCCTAAGTTACAAGCTTTAATTTAATGTACGTAAAACTCTCCTGTCATTTCAAACAAAGAAATAGAAAAAACGCCCAATTGGGCACAAAATGTGTTAAAACTGAATCCCCAAGTTATAAGCTATAATTTAACGTTGGTTACACCTTCCTGTCATTTAAAATAAAGAAAATAGAAAAAAACACCCAATTGGGGGCAAAATGTGTTTAGAAGGAATCCCCAAGTTATAAGCTTGTATCTAATGTGGGTTATACCTTCCTGTCATTTCAAATAAAGATGTTGCCTAAAACTTCGTCTTAAATAATATCCACACATGTATGGTATATCTTTAGATATACCATCAATCATTACCACCCTGAAATTACAACCCTGAACTGACCCCTTTCACTGAAAATGACCTTAGGGAGAAAAGACAATCCCTTCCAATTTTTTGCCTTTCACCCTTGTCATATACCCCTTGCTCACTGTAGTTTAACTCTACGTGGCCTGATCATTTTCTTTCTTATAACTCTCCTATTCATTACTCACCCTTTATCTATCCCTGCAACGTTTTAACCAATCTCCCTATTTCCCAGCCAGTCTTGGCAGAGACTAAAATCAAAAAAATGCTTTTTAAGGCCATTTAAAACCTGCAATGATGTTATTCTTTGTCTGAAATTGCATCGCATTACACACCCAACACTAAAACTCCAAAATTAATAGTAGTACGTAGATCATTTTCATAAAAGAAAAACATTTAATGAAATGACCTTCAGATATAGAAATAGACTCCTTCGCAATTTTGAGAGCAGTGGTTTCTATAGTCGGGTCGCCTTCTATAGTCGGGTCATTAAGGCGACCCGACAAAAAAAAAAGGAAGTGAGTATATACAAGACGGTCGTGCAGCCAAACCTCGAAGCACGACGGTCGTGCAGCCAAGAACTCAAAACGGTATATACACGACCGTTGTAGAAATGGCGCTATCATAACAGGTTCAGTCATTTTCGATAGAAATCGAATATTTTCGGCCATCGTCGATCGTTCGATCGCCACTTTTCGTTTAAAATGGCGCCATTTTCGTCTGATTATCGTGAAAACGAGAGATCCAAACTTTAGGGCGACGGGTCCTGAACGGAACCTGCATCCAGTCTGAATTTTGTCCATTTAGCCGAAACTATAGTCTGATTTTTTATTCCTGTCAGTAAACGCATATTGTCGATGGTAAGAAGTTATTTGGAGGGGGATGTGTTGAGATAAAAACTAAAAATCCGTATTAACAGCTGAAATGCTCAACTTTGTTCAACAGAATATGATGCTTTACCCCATTTTACATGAACATGTTTGTATAATATGTCCAGGCTTCAGAACAGATGCAATTGAATAGATTGTCTAAGTGTGAGACACACTAGCGATTCCGTTGTTTGGCGTCCCAATCAAAGAACGTATACAGTTTTCACGAACATCGAGCCTGAGTGAAGAGGATGATTAGGCCACGTAATATTGTAGTTTGTTTATGAGTGCAATGTAAAAAATACTGTAAATTTTACAGTAAAATCCTGGCAGCAATTCTGCCAACAAATAACCGTAAAATTTCAGTATAGGCCTACTGTAAAACTTAATTTAATCAAACGCTAAAAACATATATATGCCTTTTTGGTGAGTTCTTACAGATTGTTGAATGTGGAAGATAAAAAAGCACTGACGAACATACTAACTTAGTATTGCCTATCCCATTTTTTTACAGTGCATATGCTGTAAAATTTACCGTTTGTTTGTAAATGTATTACATCACACTGTAAAATATCCAGTAAATTTGAAGGAAAAACCTGTACAAGCTATATTTGTACGGAGTTTTGTTGGCAGAATTGCTGCCAGGATTTCCGGTCAAAATTTTACAATGAGTAAATAATTGAACAATTCATATAGTGGTGATGAAATGTTGTTCACCCTCTCTTCATTTCAAATAAATCTTCACTTTAGATTTTGTCATTATAAGGCCTGGAAAATTGGACATAAAATCTACTTAATTTTCCTATTTCCCAAAGTACAGCCAAATACTGTAAGTGTTGGGAAGTTTTTTTACAGTATTTTCCTGTAAATTGCAACTGTAATTTTTTACAGTGGTGACTAAACTCTAAGCTATACTGTTTAATGATTGGACCAAAACTGTCTAATATTATTTCTGGAACATATAATAAATTTAAACGTCGTCAGATTTTTCTAAGTATTCCGTATTGACTTAAAGAACTTTCAATTGTGAGTATAATAAATTATTCATAATCATTTTCTCATGTTGAATCTCAGAATTTGTTCAAGTTTGGTGTTTGGAATTTATTCAGTGCTTGCCTGTAATATTTTCTTCGTGAGAAATGGGACATTTTTTAAATTATGATTATCTTATCCCGGTAATGTGACATTGATTTCTATTATGTGATTGATAAGTATACAGCCTCTCAAACTAATGGAATCGTCCGACACACGCCAAAAACGTTAATGAACTGACAGAATAAAAAATCCTACTATAGCCTTTTATTTACATATGTAGATCCTATCTTGGGTCCAAGAAAAACAGCAACATGGGAAAAAAAGGGTCATGTTTTTTTTCTTACCCTGAATTGTGATGTACGTGTTTTTAGGGTAACCATTAGCAGGATCAATCCCACCAAATTATATTGTAATCGGAACTTAAGAAGTAAAAGCAAAGCATATATAAAGGCCCTATTAAATGACACAATGCATTGCTTATTGAGGCCGATAAAAATACTGTTTAGGGTAGGGTTGTAGCTTGTTTTTTTTAGTCGGTAAAATATGTGTTTATGGTGCATTTTTGAAGTCCAGGTTCACGCATCATATCTCAACCTTGGAATACAAATGCCCCCCCCCCCCCCGGGTCTGGGCCTTAAATAATTTGAGAGGTCCCCTCCCCCTTTAATCCAGGTAACCCCTGTACGGTTGGCTAGATTTGAGAAATCCAGGTTATTTTTTTAAGCTCCTCCCCCCCCAAACATTTCGGACACCCATTGCTCCTTCCCTCCCCCCCCAACAGATGACTGTCCCTTAGCCAAGAATGGTCAATAAATAATATAAAAGAAAGGTAAATAGGTAAACAAGCGGGGTGGCCAACAATTCCGTTTAGATGCAAATTCATGACCAGATTTTCAGGTACCCTAAGCTCCCCCCCGGCTCCCACCCTCCCTTCCTGGACGGGCCAATCAGGCAAGCCTAAATCTAATAGTCCCGGAGGGGCGAAAATCATGGAGGGGGCAAAACCTTACATTACCTGGCCTCATATATGTAAAAAACCATTTTTTAGACGATTTATTGCTTTACACCCACTTTTTTTTTCTTTCCAAATTTTTATGAAACTTTCGGGGGGGGGGGGGGCAGCCACCCCCTGGCGCCACCCAGCTCCCACCAACACACGCCCCACATTTTGGTGGTGAATTTTCCAAAACATTTCCGCTCTCGATAAAT
This sequence comes from Ophioderma brevispina, assembly GCA_023653785.1. Classification (NCBI taxonomy): domain Eukaryota; kingdom Metazoa; phylum Echinodermata; class Ophiuroidea; order Amphilepidida; family Ophiodermatidae; genus Ophioderma; species Ophioderma brevispina. The sequence continues at coordinate 44,749 of JAMKCH010055721.1, read as the reverse complement.
TCAGTTGTTGTAGGTAATTTTATCAAGTTCCCACTAACCTCTAGCTAGTCTTGATCCTTTTTTTAGGGGATAGCACAGCCGAACATGAGGTATATTGAGGACCCAACTCCCGTCAGACCTTAGGAAGCACTTAAAAAATTGGTATTTTGACTACCCATAACCTATTAAACTTCAACCGTCATGCTTTGCACACAACCGTCGTGGTTATACCGCGCCTGGTTTTACTGGACGACCGTCGTGTCATATACGGGCGCACTGAAAACCGCCGTAACGACCGTCGTGTATATACCATTTTTCTAGTTGGTTTAACACGACCGTGCGGTCGTGTAATGGTACGTATTTGCTAGTTGGGTACACGCCCGTCGTTATATACCGTTGCCAAAAAAAAAAAAGCCCTTTGTTATTGTATGAGGGGTAAATAATAGCCCGGGAAATAGTAAGGTTGTAGAAACAATTTTTTTATTCAGCATCATTTACACTCATCATTAGCCGGTTTGGCAGGGGGAAAAAGTATTGCCCGCACCGGACTCGGGTCTAAACCTACAACCGGTCGGTGTGGCCGAATAGGCACTTGACTTCAGCTTGCTCTCTTCAGCAATCATTTCCTCTATGGACCCGAAGGACCATTCCATCTCTCCTTTTCACCGTATGACTACGGTGGTGTGTATATTGCGTGCTTTATCATTCTCTGACGTATTCCGGCCAACCTGCTAGTTTTTTATTAACAGCTTATTATTATCAAATCATAACATTTAGCCTGCCCTAGGCTAGGTAGCACGAGGTTGCTCTGGTTTTTCCGCTACGATAGCCCCTACTATCTCCCTAGGAGGTAGGTACGGACGACGTGCAACGCTACGTGAACGAGCTATAGGCTAGGATGCGTGTGCTGCTTTAATGAGATCGAGCTTTATTCAGTATTGAAAAACGTGTTCCAACGGATTTGCACTCGACTTGTCTGTGATAATTGGAACAATTTAGAAACATTACCTTTGGCGGGAAAGAATTGGCAATATTTTTTTTCTATCTGGAGCTATCTGGTACGGTAGCGCAGCGTTGCCCATTCCACTTCCCTGCTGCTATTGCAGAACGTACATGTTTACGATTAAGCCAAACTCTTCCGGCAAGGCAGGTCAATCTGTCAACGTTTAAAGTTCCTTTACCTTTAGTCTCTTGTTTGCAGTCGTTCGTTTAGTTTTTATTTTAAACACATAGTGTTGATGAGAGCTGCATGATCTTACAAGCTCTTACTCACTGAGAATTATCTTAAATGCTATTACACTATGATTATATGGGGTATGTATTTCTAAATGATTTAAATTAATAGAGAGCGCGTTATTTTGGTATGTAAGTTTGACGAATATTGCGAATGTACAAACATGTATACGCGAGTTCGTGACCTTTCATTCAATCTAGTAATGCATGGTACGGTCAATAGATAAATACAACTGTACACACAAATAGATTTGAGGGCGATTGAAGTGAATATCATAATGGCGGCTTCTTTTCTGTTCGGATTTCCTACGATAGCGTTGTTCATTTTTACATTTATCCTAGTTTTTCTCTTTTGAGAAATCGGGTTGACAGTCTTCCATTCCCAGCAAATCTGCCACCAGGTCCAGCAGGCTGGCCCATACTTGGGTACATCCCAAATATCATCGTAATGATGGTAGTTCATGGTGTACCCATGCAGAAGGTGTTTGATAGGCTTGCCAAACAGTACGGTCCGGTGTATTGCATGACTTTAGCTGGAAAGCGAGTCGTGGTAGTCAACGATTTTGAGACAATAAAAGAAGTATTACACCACCCTGATATGAACGATCGTCCTTCAAATTCGTTAGGAAAGTCTGTGGTCGAACTGTACCAGGGAACAGGTACTTGTATAATGTGCTTGCATAATTAAAGTCTGCGAGTTATGAATTGTGAGTTAATTGCGAGGTGCGAGTTCATGATATCGAGTTGCAAGTTCTATAATGTGAGAGCTTGAAGTTCTTGAATACAAGTTACGATTTTTTAACATTTGAAATTTGCAAACTGTCACATGCAAGTTGCGATTTTAGTATAATCCCGAGCTATTTTCATTTTGTCAACTATTTCAAATGATTTATTGATTAAAAATTTGTCCCAGATTTTACCATATCAATATTATTTCGCTCAAACCAGTGCCACTCACGCAGTTTAAATTTTAATTGCAACGTGTCTTCAATTTTATACATTTTTATAAACAATTTTGGGGGTAATCGTGTTTGTTGAAATGCCCTATTTTTTAGTTTAGTTAGTTAAACCAAAGTTTTAAATCCGGTTTGTCTAGAACATGCGGTTAGAAAGTAGGTCCCATATTGCGTTTTTTTAATTTTTTTTTATTTGGAATTTTGTTTTTATTTGATTTTTTTATATGAATTTTGTTTGTCTTTGTTTTGTTTGTTTGTTTAATCATTTATTTTTTTAAATACGAGATTCACCATTTAGGATTCGCGGTTGTTCTAAAATCATGAAAATACGACGAGGTTGCTGTAGTTCTCAAATGCGTACCGTTACCACAAAAATACTTTTTGTGACACATAGGCCTATATATCCATTACGTCCCTAGAGGAAAATAACTAGCAACCTGACAATCACCGCAAAAAAGGAGGTAGTGGTATTTGTGTTGTTAGAGCTAGGAGCACTTACCCCATAAACGCAAGGCAGGGGTCCGCTCCGTGATTTTTGAAAAGTGGCAAACAATAGCATTTAGAGATTTAAGGTATATAGACAAATCCGACTAGCCAAGTAATAGTCAGAATTGATCCGCCATTATTGGGGCAAAATATCCCAAAGCTTACTGGTATTAAACCGTAAACTATCCATGTTTTAGGTTCTACTCTGAAAAGAGTGAAATTTCACGCCTTTTTAAAGAACATCTTTGGATCAAATTTTCTCTTTATAAGCAACAAAATTATAAAAAAGATTTTTTTGTAATTATGAAAAGTAAATTTGACCAAAACAACATTCTTTGAAAGGTTTCACTCTTTTCGGAGTGGGCCCTGTAGTCACTTTAAGAGAGTGAAATTCACTCTTTTGCATTTAAGAGTATATTTGTAGATAAATGCGGAAAATACAAGGTTTCAAGTTCTCAGGTTTGTTTGTGTGAGTTGTACGGTCGAGGCTGAGGATTTGGTAGCACAACAAGTATTTTTTTTTCAAGTGGGATAATCACAACCGGATTACCCCATAGCCATATCAACCGATCAATCGTACTGTCCATAACCTCAAAATAGGGCATACCCATCAACCAAATGACAAAGCTGGATCAACCAAATCGTCACAAGGCGAAGGGGTATTGTGATCGGTCATCGGCCCCTTGAACCAAGAAAAAAAATAGAGACCAGAAGGTCTCCTGGCATGCAGGCAGAGCACTGGTGCTGGTCGCAATTCACCCCCCCAGCATGTGAGCCCGAGGCCCGAAAGCTTCCAACACCCTACCGAGATGTGCAATGGGTAATGTGCAGTCTGCACTGACATACACATGATCTTAGCCAAAGGGCCAAGAAGCAGTAATTGACTGCAGAGTACAAATCGCTCATGCTTTTATAATTTCTTTCATTACTCATACTTATTGTATTATATTATTTCAGGAGTGTTATATTCTTCCGGAGATGCGTGGAGAGATCAGCGTAAATTTTCTTTATCGGTACTTCGAGGCTTTGGCGTTGGGAAGAAAAGCTTTGAACATCTGATTTCAACGGAAGCAGAATACTTGCTTGACGAGATGGGCTCTTTTAACGGGACGCCCTTTGACCCATCCAATATGCTCGCCAGTGCAGTGTCTAATGTCATAAACTCTTTAACGTTTGGCAAACGTTTTGAATATTCTGATCCCGAATTTCTAAGACTAATATACGGTATCTTGTAGATCAAAGAATGGAAAATTCTGGAAAAGAATTACTAGCTATGTCTTTACCCTTCTTACTTCGTCTTCCTTTTGGGCCTGGTCATGAAGTTAAAACTGTAATTGGTGAGATACGCCAGCGCCTCAGAAACATTGTTGAAGAACATGAATCCACGTACGATCCCGAAAATATGCGAGATTTCATCGATGCATACTTAGGCGAAATATATAAAGCTCATGAGCATGGAATCGAAGAATCTCACTTCAACAACAGAAATTTGGTTCAGACTGTAGAAGATTTGTTTCTTGGTGGAACGCAAACAACAGCAACGACATTATTGTGGTCATTACTGTATCTAGTGGTATTTCCATCTGTGCAAGAGAATATTCAAAAGGAAATAGACAACGTTGTTGGAAGAAATCGCTTTCCTAGTGTTTCTGACAAACCTGAGCTACCCTATCTCGTAGCTACTATACATGAGATTCAGAGGTACGCATGCATTTTATTCATGCTAGGTATAAGAGCAACATCCGTGGAGACTACAGTTGGGGGTTTTAGTATTCCTCCGCGAACTATTCTGGTGCAGAATATATGGTCTGTGGCTAGGGATCCCCGTGTGTGGAATGATCCTTTGGAATTTAGGCCGGAAAGATTCGTGGACGAAAACAAACATGTGATCAGACGAGATGAACAACTTGTATTCGGCGCAGGTATGCTCCCTTTCCCTAAATACCATTTACGATTCCTAATCATTATTATATGCACTATTTCAACATAATAATGAGGTAATATCAAGAGCCGAAAGAGCTGTAACAAATGGTGTAGGGTAGAGCAAGATGACCTTCGAGTTATTGTGCATTCAGTCATGTGACGGCTCAGCTTAATTTATTGCTCTAAATTGATAACGCATTCTTTACTCCATATTGTGCAGTCGATCGGTTTTTGAAGTTCTACACTGGAAAAACCGCGTGATGCGTGTAAATGAGGCATTTAATATCCTCTAGGCATTTTCTAAACACAACGTTTAGGTTATAAGAACAAAGCCAAACACATGCGTTTAGAAACTTAGCACTACCTACAAGACACGTTTAGAAAGTGAAACAATCCGGCGGTTAGCTCCTAAATGCTTCATTGTTTCACTTGTAGAAGTGCTTAGGTATTTCAAAGGGATTTTCAAATCACTAGTACTGAAAGTGGTATACGTAAGCTGGCCAAGCAAATATTGCGCAGCAATCGTATTTTGCTACTTCCAATTAAAACTATGGCGGCAAATCGTTGGTAACATCTAAATCAGGAAATAGCACAGGCAATATGTAGTGATGAAATTACTGACATACAGACATCGACGCATCAAGCGATGTCTTTTTGAAGGGCTTGGCTTAAAGACCGTATTCAATAGCCAGCCATGTTGGTGGACAAGATAGACGCATTCCAGTACTACAATACACTCACCTGTCAATGATCCCTGTGCAATCGCTAATAAAAATGTATGCATTTGTCCACCAACATGGCTGGTGGCTGACGTCATATTGAATACGGTCTATAGAAAAACAATGCATGAATGTTCGTGTAGAGAATGTCATAGTTAAAAGAAATTGTACCCCTACAATTTTATTTTCCAAAAATGTTTCTCTGTGTGTGATAATTACACCTTTTTCGGGTTTGATATTCGCAGGTTATTTAAACCATACTCATGGTTATTTCACAGATACAAGAATACAAAAAGATTAGAAATCAGTAAAAGACGTGATGTGTCCTTAATTACATACCTGTTTTGTTTTTCTACAGGGCGTCGAAGCTGTATGGGAGAAAATATTGCCAAGATGGAACTCTTCATCTTTTTAAGTTACATCTTGCATCGATACACCTTAACAAAAGCTGACGAAAATGACTCTCTCAGTACCAAGCCAAAACCAGGAGGTGTCTTAAAACCGTTTCCATATAAATTAAGAGCAATTGAACGTTAAACAATTAAATAAGACACGGTTAGTAGGTGAGTTGCAACCAAAAGTAGTATCTACATTTTTATGATTTTAAAGGAGGAACATTTTGTGTTTTATTCCGTTTGAGGTTACGTTGAAAACACAATTTAACACACCGATGTGAAAATGTATTCTCAAAATATATTATTTGATAAATGAATATTTTATTTCCCAATCAAGTGACTAATTACGAAGTCATTAGCTAATTTTAATATGCGTAACACACACACATGATTTCCCGTGTTGTGCAACAAAGTCGTATTACAAGTTACGACTTTGTGCCATCAACAGACAGTTCAATTTAGTTTAGTGTTAAAGTTGTACTTAAGCTAATTAGCGATTTTGCATAATAACTCTGCAATAATTGAGCCTATACTTGAAAGTTATAAAATTATGAATATCATTTGACTTTTGCTAAAATAATAAGTTATTGAGCGTAATATTGAGGTGAGATATGGTTGGTGGGTAACTACATTTTTTGAGTATAATATTAGGTTTGGCGAGCAAAATTAGCATAACTGGTTAAAAAAAAAAATGGAAAATTAAAAAAACACTTTTGAAAAAAATTGGTAGATGTTTTATTTCCCCAGCTTTTTAAAACAATTACTTACAAAAAAATAAATTGCGTATGTACATACTAAGTTTTTACGTGTAGCAACAGTCATATTCAAGCCAGTTACGACTCTGTTGGCACTCAACAGAAATTTCAATTTTAGGCCTATTTAGAGAAAAATAACTCTGCAATAAATTGAGGGCAAGAGTTCCAAAACATAAAGACACAAACATTTAATCAAAAAAGAAAATATTTTTCATAATAATTAAAAAAATTTTTAAAAACTTAAAATTTTGCCAAAAAGTGCAGGTACGACTTTGTTGCACGCACTTGACGGTTTGTACCCAAGGACACACTTCCTTTCTGGTTCATTAAATACAACTTGAAATGTCTATTACCTATCATCACCTATCATTACCTATCATCACTCTTTTCACAGGCATATTTCCTCACACTTTGAAGCATTCTATCATTATCCCTGTACTTGAGAAGATATCTTTGGATCATGATTTACTTAAGAGCTATAGGCCAGTTGCAAATATCAGATTCATTGCCGAATTGATTGGGAAGGCAGCATCACGTCAGGTAATACGTCAATGTTGGCCATCATGATCTTGGTGAGCCATTGCAATCTGCATACAAATCTCACCATTCTACTGAGACAGCCCTTCTCCAGGTTAGAAATTACATCTTTCAAGCCTTGGATGCTAATAAGGCTGTCTTGCTAGTATTGCTTGACTTGAGTGCTGCCTTCGATATCATTGAACGTGATATTTTGAATAAAAGGTTTGAAGCCAGTTTTGGTATTACAGACACTACTCTTGCCTGGTTTAGAAGTACCCGAGTGATGGTTAACCGTGAAATGTCCAAGCAGCATACTTTCCAGCTACTCTGTTCCTCAGGGCTCCATTGTTGGCCCCAAGGTTTCATAATGCATACTCGCCCAGTCGGTGACATCATTACGGATCATGATGTTAACTTTCACTCGTATGCTGATGATACTCAGCTTTTCTGTGAGTTTAATCCAAAGATTCCAGGTGATTGTGAGCATGCTCTTCAAAAACTTTGTTTTCGGAGGAAACAGCCCTTCGAAAGAAAGAACTCAATTTATATTTCGGACTAACGACGCCTTTTTGTTTTTCGGACCAGTGCCCCTATGGAAGAAAACCATTTCGAAAAGACAACACTTCGGAAAATTAACCATTCGGAGTAATGATCTTTTGGAAAACCTAAATCGGGAACAGTGTGTTCGGAGAAACGACACTTCGGAATAAAAACCCTTCGGAGAAATAACCCTTCGGAATAAAGAGTCTGTTCCCGAGCTAATGTACGCTTTAAGTTTATTTTATTATATACATGTATACCATACATACGGGTGCAACATTGATACATATTGATAACAATTATGACATATACTAAAGTGTACGTTTTTGCTTGGCATGCTAATACCAAGAGGACTTTGAACCAAATCCATAATGCATTGCAATGTGCCTATACTGCACTGTACTCTAACAATGTCAGTACTCAGTACTCCAAAGATTAGGAACCACAAGCATTTCCTGATCATGCTAAAAAGGACTAAGCATTAGCCTTTTGTTGCTTAAATGGTGTAAAAGTCATGATTTTTTGTTTTGAAACTACTTGGTACTTTAGGTTGGTAAACATGATTTTAGAAAATATTGTCCCTACGGCATCCAATTGATATTGTTACAGCGAATGCAATCATCAGAGCAAAAAACTAAACAGTCGTGATGGTGCACCATACCCAAGTAAAACAAAGGGGGGGGGGGAAGAGGGGAGAAGTAGAGATGAGAAAGGATCGTTCCTGGTAATTAAGTTTCACGGCCTCATTGGTCAAGTTGGTCGGGAGAAGCATCATTTGCGTAGTCTACCCCATTCAGAGGAATTTCACTCCTTTGTCCAATTGAACTTGTTAGGGGGTATAGATTGATGTACAAAAGTTACATGGAGTTTCCTTCAGTGTCCATTATTTAGTGTTGTGTCAAGAATTTTAGTCTTGATCCCAGTCAATGTTATGTTGGTCGTTCCGCACATGCTCGCGATGGCCGCGCTTTTTGTGTGTTGCCAAGTCGGACATGTACACTTTGATTCATAAGGTTAGAGTAGATAACTCCAGGTTGGAGAGTCCTTTGGAACGGGGTCTTTAGGGTGTGTTGCACTAGTTAAGAATAAGCTTTCTGTGAGATAATATGACCTTATGAGGTGAAATTTCCTAAACTGCTGGTGCATTGTGGGGTGGACTCAATTGCACCCTCGGGCTAACATACCCATACATACCACAGCTACACCAGCTTTTGGATAAAAAACAGTCACACGTGCATCTCGCTTAATCCATTGAACACGATATAGCTTTAAAGACCGACTCAGAGATTTCGAAAAGTATATTTCTTTGTGTATAATGAAATAGTCATTTTAGAAACCAACGATTTCATGCTGTAAGCATTTATGCACACAGTTAAACATGGGGTTGTACTGTTATAGTGCTCATAGGATATCGTGTTATAACAAAAACATCCGGCCCCCCCCCCCCCCCCCCCGCTCCGGAATTTGTAACAAAGTTACTTAATTTTCTATATGAAGGACTCGATTTGAGCTTAGTTATTTCACACAGTGATTAGAATGAATAAGCTCATGTTATGCAAAAAAAAAAACCACGATTTGTTTGAAAATGAGTGCGCCCTCTTTGGGAAATCTCTGAGTCAGCATACCACACTTGTATCTATCGTTTGGCAATTATCACAACTGTTGTCTGGTCGAAAGAAGTCCATTTATATAGGTTTAATTTATTTTCATAGAATACGATCATTAAAAGTTTGAATTACATTGAATAATTTCATGTTTTGTGACGCTCAGTTATTTTCCAAGATTGTTTTTTTTTTAATCTACATTTAATTAATTTAGGGACCGATCAATATTTACGGTAAGAGGATGTTGTTTTTTTTTCCGGCACTTCATGTTGTGTACCGGTCCCTTACGTATCCAGCATTCTTATGTATTGTTAACTTTACACTTAATAGTCCTGCGGTAGGCCCATATGACCTTGCGTAAGAGTCTACACAAAATGTTTGGATGGTTTCTAGGCAATAATGGCCTACTGATTCTAAGCCTCGATCATGCAACTTTTGCATCCTCCAAAAATTTGAGATAGGGAAGGGGATACATTAACAGGTTAAATTTTGTAAATGTTTCACGCGGGGTTAAAAGGTGTATAGACATGTTTATCTGGTTCTAAGGATTAAAAAAAGGTTTATAGTTTCCTATATCTACAACCTTTTGTGTTTGCACGACAGGACAAAAACTGTTCATGGTCATCATGGGGGTAAACATTAAATTGATCCCATTTGTTTCAAATTAGTTTGAAATTGTTCGTATGGGAATGTTACAACAGGACTATAACATTTACTTTGGTTTTAATCAGCTCAAAGATATATAATAGACCCTGTGTGCCTTAGCACTATTTCAATGTTAATTTCAATGACTTTGACCCATTTTAAGCCTACTGTGTTAAAATAGCTGTCCTAGATATAGCAAACTATACCTTTTTAATCCTTGGAACCAGATGAACATGTGTATACACCTTTTAATCCCGTATGACACGTTAACAAATTTGATCCCTGTTAATTTACCCCCTTCCATATCTCAAAATGCTCAAGGATGCAAAAGTTGCATCATCAAGATTTGGAATCACCAGGTCAATGTTGCCTAGAAACCATCAAAACATTTCGTGTAGACTCTTTTGCAAGGTTATATTCAAAGTCTATGGTTCTACCGCTGGAAAATGTGAGTTGACAAATAATAAATTAAAATTACTTAGATATTATTAATGAACATGGCAGTGTGCAGTCACAAGAAGAGCATTGTCATCATCATCATTTTTATTAAGACTCATATCACAATCACGTTAATATGAATTCCTTCTATTTTTGAAAAAGTTCATGGTTCGTTTCAATTCACTTATACTTTCTTTACTATTTCATTTTCCTACGACCTCCTCAACCTACACTGCACCATTTTAATCTACGTGTTGTTCCATAGACATTTGTCAAATTATTTGGTACTATTATTCGTTATCATTTCACTTCCCAACTTTGTATTTTGAGATTGTGTTGAATGTCAAAACATACTGTCACAATTGCTTCATAGATGTTGAAATGCACTTTTTTAATATTTGCTTTTTAAATAATTTCCAAGAAAAGTTGCGAGACACCAAAGGCGCATATAATTCTATTTCAGCTTCTCCGAAAGTTTGGTGATCCACCTTCGGTTGAAGTCAGTCATCTTCAGCCCCCAAAAATTTTGTTTCAGTTGCATGTTTGATTTGGGCGCAATTTCAGACACGCAATTTTTAAAGTTGATTAAATGATACAATTTGAATTTGTTTTAGACACAAATGTCGAAGAACGATTGTGGTATTTAGTCTTCCTTATTATATTCTATGGTTTTGAAATTAAAGCAGCTCAAATAACTAAGAAATTGCGAAACTTTGAATGATGATAATGCTCTTCAAAAATGTCATGTTCTCTATTTTATTTAGTTTACTACCTCAGTTTGGTGTTTCCATAATTGTTTTTTCTAAAACACTAACTCCGTTAATAATAACCAAGAACCACTTGACAGCTTATATTAACACTTAAGTGACCAAGGGGGGGGGGGGGGTTCCTAGGGACCCCCAAAATTTGTTTTCGCGCTGGCCGCTTTACGCGTGCGATTTTTGCGCCGAAAGTTTTTGTAATTGTCTGACTTTTAAATGCGCTTCTTTTCATACCAAAATAATTAAAATCGCCCAAGCCGTTAATGAGATACTTAGTGGGGGTCCCATGGAACCCCACCCCCTTGGCACTAACGGAAAGTCATGAGAATATTTTTAAAAATCTGAATAGAACCGAGAACCAAAGCAATTTTTTTTTTTGCTTGATATAAGTTTCACAGCATCATGTAATAAACAATTATTAGTAACATAAAAATATTAACCCTTTATGTGTAAAACAACAATTTCATCATGTATGTTGCCAACCCGTTACTGTACAAACTGCATGGGAAATGACGTGTATTTTCAAACCCCCGTAAAAAATACAGATTCCTAAAACGCTGGTTTTGTGGGGTTAATAATAAGTAATTTGGGTCTTCTAGACATATATATCAACATAATAAGTTTTCAAAATGTTTGATGTAGCGCAATGCTCCTTTGAATTTTCCGTCTTTTTGTTCAATTCGCGTGTTTTGAAACATGTTTTTGCCCCGGTAATTGCGCCAAATAACAAATCGTCCATTTTTTTTATGCTTATGTTGGGGTTTGTCTTATGATCCTTCACATTGGTATAAATTTCGTGCAAAAATTCCCTCGGGAAGTGTTCCTTCCTTATTGTGGTCCCATGGAGCAAACCAAATAACACTAAATAAGTTTTAATATTACCATACATACACTACGTATACTATAAATGTTACATGTACAATTTTCAGCGCGGTTGAACCATGGCGTCTACAAGTTGTGTCTTGCCTTGGTAGAGGTTATCCTTCCGGTCCGACTCCTTAATAGTTTACGCACTCTAGTGGAATTGCACGAAGAAATCCGCCATCCCGCGCCAACGCATAACATACTGTATAACAGAAAGAAGTTGAGCAAAACGATAAACACTATAAAATGATAATGCAAATTGTGGCCAGCATAATACGTTGAGAGGACTTGGGTTTGTCCTCTTACAAGCAAATTTATGGAAATTATTTCTCTCCGCAAATGCTTTCAAACGATGGACTGGATACTATAGATAATTCAATTCAAAGTTAGTGTACAATTTCATATAAAGTGAGTGCGCATGTAACATTACTACTATCGCCAAATTATACCCTTCTCAGATTATCACAGGGCCGTAGCCAATGGGCCCCCCAAAATGACAAAAGTCGCTTGATTATCATGTGGAAGGTTCCCGCTTGCCCATGTCGAAGGTCCGCTTAGGTGTGTTTAAAATGTGGTGCTTGTTATTTGGGGCTAACCCGTCTAATATTGGTCAATACAGTTGTTTGCACGCATTACTACTACAATTATATTGTTTTTGTAACGCCGATGATGTTGTCCTTTGGTCCCCCATCCCCCCTTCAGATTTTGATGCCACGGTAAAAAAAATTTTTTGGGGATACCCGGCGAGCGGAGCGAGCCGAAAAAAAAATTGTTTCTCGACAAAAAGTTCCACTTCTGGCAAATCCGGCACGCCCCCCCCCCCCCCAAATCATTCCTGCTACGGGCCTGGATTATCAATAAAAGGTAAAAACAGTTTTTTTTTTTGGGGGGGGGCCAAATTGTTTTGTCAATTATTAAACATTATTCAAACTTAAATAGTTTGCACTAATTCTTCGTTACTGGGGCTGGGGACGTACTCTTTCTTTTCTGCGTTAAAGGGCGAAGCAGCGATAGTGCAAGTAAAATAAGCAAATGTGGAAATGCTTTTTCTTTATTTTTAGCTATAAACCAAAGAAAAGTATGGCAATACCAGTATGATAATGACTTTAATGATTAACCAAAAACAACCAAGACCGCATAGTCCTACGCTTACTTTCATCATTGTCACAATTTCCTGGACAGCATACTTTGTACGGTACGTTGATGCTGTTCTGCGCTGCAGCAGCAATTGGCATCAAATCGAAATGTACGAAGCATTTGTCGCTGCTTACTTCTGTACCGCTAGGTGGCGTGATCTCCACCTTTCCAGGTACGCAACGAAAGGGCGGAAGCTGACTTCTGGTGTCGGAACAATTCCTGTATCTCAATTGCTGCATACCTAAAAACACAGAGAGAGAGAGAAACACGGTGGTGAGGGTTCCCTTGTGTTAGTCTTAAATTTATAGACCCTAATTAATATAGGCAGCCATTCATGTCGCAGCGCGGGGCAAGATATGGGTCACGTTCCATGCCTACATTGTGGGGAACTGTATGCACAGATCTTTGGTGAGGGTGGCAAATTTGATAACATTGTGAATTTTGCTACACACAAGTATTTTATACATTGATAATCAAAAATCTTGATTGAAGCACTTGCCACGCCCGTTTCATGGCCCCCAGCTTGGATTTCAAGGTTACCAGGGATAAATGTTTTTAAAATGTTCCGATTGGTCTTGGAAAAGTACACACCATCATGACTGTCGGGTTTACAAGGATTCTAAAAAGGTATAGTTTAATACTACCCTGTGGACTTATAGTTCAGGAATATGGTGTAAAACTGTAAAAACAAATGGTAAAAGTCAATTTTGGTTTGTACAAGGGGTCAAAAATTAGAAGTTGCCTTCCAATTTGTAAATGTGGTTCAAATTGTTGGTTTAAAGCTCATATGAATGAATAAGGATTAGTTTTGACTATCTTACGTGTCTGTTTTATTAACCAAAATGGCGAATAACGTCACAGCTATTGCAGCTATTGGATTGTATTGACCTGTGACTTCTTTTTGTTGATAACGTAAAAACTAAGCATAACAGATAATGCAACTATTCCTTATTTTCAACCTTTAAGCTGGGACAATTTGCACAACATATTAACAGAATCAAAGCAACCTTATTAATAACTTTTGACCCATGTACAACCCTAAATTGACTTTTTTACCATTTTTACATTTTTTTTATTATACCACCCCTAACTACGCCGAAATATAAGCTATAGATAGTGTAAACATACTTTTGGAATCTTGTAACCATACAAACAACAAGGTGTGGCTTTAACACATTCGGAACACTTTTATATTTTTGACCCTGTATAACCTTGAAACCCAGCTGGGGCCATTAAGGTGGAGTTTCCACGTGCTTTCCATCAATTTTATGGATTATTAATGCTACATATATGTGCAAAATTTTATCCGGAAGCGCACACTCTTTCACTAACGTCCCTTCGTAACAATAGCTCCACTATTGTGAATTCTAGAATTATACGGATAGTTCAGGTGCTTACAATACTTAAAGCCAGAAATTCCAAATTTACGCGAGGCCTTGGTTTAATACCTTAAAGGCACTATAAGTGACTTGACTAAATTAGAAAAATTAAAAGAAAAATTTTTTGTAATAAAAATCAGATTTCTGCGTATGTCGTAATGAGTATGAGGTGTACTAACACACTCTGCAGGATACAGACTAAACAAAAATCAATAGGCCAAAATCGGATATTGAGTGACTACGTCCCTACGCGACACTTACTACAAAACAAAAGTTAATTAGCGATTCATAGATCGGAACACTGCAGTTGGTTTTCCTTTTCTGACAATTTTTCAAAAATAACTAGGAATTTACAGATTATCCTTCACTTTTAAGTATTCTTGCCAAATTTAAAATATTTTTTACTCTTTCAGGAGAATCACTAATCGCGTCTAAAACCTTTTGATTATTAAAGCAATAGTTTCTTGATTTAAAATCCGTTGGAGCTGAAGAATCAACTCCACTGAATATTGGTAAGGGTTATTTCGGATTTGTCGGACGAGGGGAGGAATGTGTGTGGGGTTCATGGGAACACCCTTGACCAACACATATCAAAGCTCTTAAACCAGTTTGTGTTTGTTTCTGCTGTGCGTGTAATCTATTTTGATTCATTTTGGTGAGTGCTTATTTTGAAAAAGACTTGTCCGCCATCGGGTCTCTGGCAATTTATAGACTTTTTGGAGGACCGTGTTTTTAAAGAAATGGACGATTCTCAACAGTTGGATTGATAATTGCCTGTTTATCCAATTAACTTAGATATCCGGTTTGTATAATTACATATTGGTAATCCCAAAAGAGCCCAAGCAGGAGGTAATTAACACTTAAAGAAACACGGGAAGTTCCAGAAAGAAGCGCCCGCAAATTTTTTCGAACCCGATTTTTGTCTTTCATATTTGGAATGATTGCCAATGTATTCGATTAAACACCTGAAGTGAATAGGGCTAAACACGGCATAGTCATGTAATGAGGATAAGATGGACGATTTTGCATTTTCGGTTGTGCATTGGGTATCAGCTCGTTTGTTTGGGCAGAATTTGGCCCGTTTTCAGCGTCCCTCGTTTACAATGGGGACACCCGTTCTGATTGTAAAATTTGCGCATTTCCGTTCACAGGTATTACTTTCCTAGAAACTAATGAACAATGTGCAAAAAAAAATCCACATATGTTGAAAAATGGAGGCGCGCTCCGCAAAAAAGTGATGTTATACGCTAAGTAAGAAACGTGGTATTGCGTAGGCTGCACTTACAACATGTTGAACTGCTAACGTGTACTTAAATCTCACTTGATCTGTTTGAACTCTCCGTGTGAGCTTTAAAGAATCGCAATTATAATAAACCCCACTATAATATCGGTGTTGCGCAGAGGGATCCACCCCGAGACTAGAAAATTATCAAATTAAAAAAGCATATGAAGAGTACGAATAAGGTATCGTTTTAAGACGGAGCATATTAGTTGGGGTCATAACTATGTATTCCCGTGGATTTGAATGTTATTTGACTATTTTTACGGGAATTTGTTAATTATGGTATAGTTGGTCATGGTGGCATTTTTTTTTATCAAGCGTATGTTCACTATTTGCACATGCAAAAATTAAATACGTATTAATTCAAATTGAAATCCACCAATCAAAACAACCGTTTAGCTTTAATCATTCTATTAACACATTCAAGATGCTAAAAAAAGAAAAGGAAAACATCCAGCAATATCAAAGATGGCGTTCCCCAAATTTGGAAAAATATTGAAAAATTGATATATTGGACCATTTTGTATTGGACCAAGACAATCATTAATATGAGGAAAAAACGGCACAATTATTTTCAAGAGAAGAGTCATCAAAAAAATCTTCCAAGCATTATTTTGCTTCAGATACAAGAGATTAGCAGCAAAAAATCTCCTAAAGTTCCACCAAAATGACCACCCCCCCCCACAATCAATTGCCGAATAATTTACAGTTTGAATAGATAATAAAATTGTGGAAGAAAACACGCAGTGTCGTTTAAAGAGCATCCTGAACTCTTGCCAAGCATTATATTGCTTTAGGTCCAATATGCAGCCAAAATGTCCATCTTCATTAAAGTTCATATTACAAATTACTATCTGATTTATATATTTAGAAATTAATGATAAAAGTTAAACTTAAGTATGAAAAAATGACTTAGCAATTAAAAACCCTATCGGTCTTATAGGTTTGTTAACATACCTATAATGAACAATTAGTATGGAGTAGTTCTTTAAACTCCCAAATATGCTAATAATCTGTTAATACTTTAATTTAAAACTTTTTATAACTGGATGAGCCATAACTATAATACAGGACAAGGCAATTTATAGGTTTTACAAAATTTAAACTGCACAGCGCGTATTGGCCATCTCTGAGGGTTTCCCCAAAAACAAAAATGTCACACACGGTCGTAATGGTCAAAGACATAACATCTCACTATACAAATTGCTACAATATTTTGTTATATAACCGGATTTAGATAACATACAAAAATATGGAAATGTTAAATTGCTATCTTAATATATTTAAAAGCATCCGTTTTGCCCGCCATCTTCATTTTGAAGATGCTATCAAGGAAATGCAAGGTAAGATAAGAATAGGAATTTCTAATGGTCAAAGATGCCCACCCTTTGATAGTACCTAAGGATTTTCAATGATTGTTTTTAATTACGTCCTATTCATTTGCATAAATGGTACATTCCAAATGCTCAGAAAAATGGGGACCATCGATTTTTTTTTGATAAAGTGGCTAATGTATATTGGAATAAACACGAAATGCCCACGGGAATCATCTGCCTTAAATAGTATGGCCCTGAACTATATTACCTTCCACCGTTACTAGCCATGAATCTGGATCAGAATCACGAATACAGTCGTCTTCCACCTCTACGGCAACTCCTTCCGCAATCTCCAAGCGGTATTGTTGGTCTTCAGAAGGTAAGCCACTATTTGGTACCGGGGAGAACTTAATAACACGCCCACGAAACTCCACTTGCTGTGGCTTAGATGAGTCTAGTCTGTCGACGACCGTATTCGTATTATCGTAGAGAGTTATGAATGCAGATTGTGTAGGTCGCTGAACCTGAAGTATTGTAAGTCGTGTAGAAATCATGTAATGTATTAATATTTCCGGGAAGCAGGCCAGCGAACACAAGTATCGAAAAAAGTACGCTGAACCGGATTTGAACCGGTAAACTCCGTAGTAAATGGATACCCATTTCTAGGGATCCCCCGTAAAAGTTTAGCTTTTAACCGTGTTTTGACGCAGTATTGGGAAAATGGGACCTATGTCTAAGGATTTCTCTTGAAAAAAAGACCCATATCTAAGGAAAAACCCACCACCATTTTTTAGGATGCGGGAAATAATCGTGCTGGTGTAAGAAACTGAGTGTCCCCATAAGAGAGTGTCTAGCTACCATAGCAACATGTACGGAATAAACTGACCTGTATGGACGAGGCCATTTGACTTACAGTGCTGAAACAAATGATGAGTACAGCACTCAATGGAGAATCAATAGGCAGGTGGGTGGTAGAACATCAGTCACCCGGACACTGTAGTATATGACACCGGGTTTCAAAATTTGCCGCGTGCTCCCCACCACACAATACCCCCCCCAAAACAAAAATACTCTTAGGTTTATTGAACAAGAAATGTATCATGTTTTTTTTTTTTTTTTTTTTTTTTTTTTTTTTTTTTTTTTTAACAGAATTTCAATATTTTAATCCGTCTTGAGGGAACGAAACAAACTCATTGCACCGATTTTAGGCTAAGACAGATTTCATGGTGGTCCCATGCACCCCCCCTTAAACCAATTCTAACATGATTTTTTAGAATCTCTACAAAACATCGACTTAAAGCAGTTGATGTTACCAAATCAATATTGTCCCAAGGGTCCGTTGGCGCCCATCTGGATTAAGAGGGATTACATGTACAAAGTGGTTCAATTTAGTTGAAAAGTATCTCAACATGATTGTCTCACCATACGGAATCGGAAAATATAAAGTTTGGTTACCTGTGAAGTTCAGTTACAGAGATATGGCGGAAAATGTGATTAGAAGTCATGGACCTTTGATTGGTCATTGCATTGTACATGGGGCCAAATTTGCAAAAGGCATGGATCTGGCAAATTTGGTATCAAAAATGTAGCTTGAGCATGAGTAATCCAGAAAAGCTATAGTTTGCAAATATCTAGGATGTTTAGTTAGGTGGTAAAATTAGGGGCAAAGTTACCTTATCAAATTTGTATGTTTGGTATGTGAATTAGGGACTAATCCTCTTCTAACCGATGTACCAAAATGGAAGATTGAAATCATGGAAACTGTACATTTCCAGATTGCTCATGCTCATACAAACAATTTGACACAATTTTGTCAAGATTGAGGCACCGTTTTGAAATTTGACCCCCTGTCAAATGACAATAAAACGGTCAATGAACTTTTCATATTTCAGCCAATCTCTGTAATCTGATACATCACAGAATGTAAAAACCTTTATATTTTCTGATTCTTATAATGAGACTGAATCATTTGAGAACTTTTCAATAATTGAACCCACTTTGTGTGCGGATAACCCGCTTAAGCCAAATGGCCGCCAAAACGACCCCGTGACATTATTGATGTTGGTACATCAAATTCTTTAAGAGTGTTGTAGAGATCTAAAACATCATGTTAGAATTTAGTTTGAAAGGGGGTGCATGGGAACCCATATATCTGACAGGCTAATTGGATCACACGCCTTTATTACATCGTCATGTGCTTTATTTCATCGTCCACACAGTGAGCCTGTTTTGTTCATTTTGTGTCACAAAATAGCGTTGCTCGCCACAAACCTGCAAATCAAGTAAATGTGGCCTACATATGGATATTTTTGTACTGGTTAAAAAATCAAATTAAAACTATTCTATCCTGCAGCATCAAAATTGACAAACTGCATTTTCGTAACAACAATAACAACATGTCAAGCCTCAGTCACAAAGCCGATTATTTGAAAAAAGAAACAATTCCAGATTGCTCGAGACTGGTGACGATTGGCCATTCATTGTTCGAAAATCGTGAGCAGTTTTCTCTTTTCATGTGTAGTTTTGGCAAGGTCTGGGACTGTTCTTTAGTCTTCTCTGCAGTATTGTGCATGACATGTGGAATCAGGAAGGTCGGGATAGACGGCGGTTTGTAAGCAGTAGCGCATCATGAATGGTTAAGTGCAGTTGGAAATTTTGCCGGTGTGGCAGGAGATGTAGTCCTCCGGACTCACAGTCCGCATACAACGGTGTAGAATGGGACACTCGATTCAGTTTACTCTTTACGCAACATTAGTTTCGCGCTTTATTCCGTTGTCGTCTATGGAACCCGGACTATGGTTCCTGCCGGACCCTATCTCCTTTTGTGAAAGTACTTATAGTCTGCCGGGAGCCACAGTACGGGCTCCATAGACGACAACGGAATAAAGCGTGGAACTAATGTTGCATGAAGAGTCAACTGAATCGAGTGCCCTATTCGTTACCGTTGTAACCGGACTATGAGTACGGCGGACTATAACTACTTCTACACCAGCAATGAGTCTGCTCCAAGCAGGAGAGAAGATGCAAGTCAACTGGACATGTTGGCCAATCGTCACCAGTCTTGAGCAGTCTGGGAGTGGTTTTTCTAGCAAATACTCTGGAATTGGAATGATTTACTTAACCATGTTAACCTGTACAACTCAAGGCGCCAAAGGCTTAGGTCCTCCCAAGATTCCACACGTCTTACCATTCCTATCACTAAAAAGTCTTTTGGCGATAAATCATTTTCAACAAATTGAGCGTGCACCACAAGTAGCTCAACTTTCCACCACTGGCGAGTGCCATGCCAAATTGTGTAAAAACGTTTTTCTATGGAGTGTGAACTGCGCACTATGGTGAGATTTACACAATTTGGCACTCGACGACCCTCTTAAGGACACACCCATTAACATAATACCAAGCTGACATTTCTTTATATTCGACCAAGGTATATATGATTTAATTGAGCTCTGATGATTTTTATTCCGGATGATGTAATATGTACAATTTTTATACATATCTCGCGCTAGATTGGACTGATTCATATGCGTGGATCGGTTTATTCTAAGTAATAAATGAAAACGTCTTACATCTCTATTGAATGCAACGGTCTTTTTTTTTTTTTTTTTTTTGTTTATATTTTATTCACACTCTCTCTCCGAGCACACTCATTATATGTTTTCTCAATATGATACCCCCCATTTAGGAACATGGAATATTCCACATTGGCAAGTCTCTGGGTGTACTTCATTTCTTGAAACTACTTGCCTCACAAATCGTCCAAAATTCCACCTTTTTCCTTCACAAAAAAACAAAACAAGCCTTTCGGCCCTGGAGAAGACTTCAACACATAACATATCCAATTTATAGCTCCAAACACCGCTTCCTCTATCCAAAACCGTTAACAGAAGTCCAAATATTTCTCACAATGCAAAAGGCAGTACCTACCCCCAATACGTGCACACTTACTGTCTTCTGTCGGCACATTTTTGGATTTTCAAAAGTAGACCAATTCCAATATACAGACTAACGTCTGATAAAAAGTCTTTTGGCGATAAATCATTTTCAACAAATTGAGCGTGCACCACAAGTAGCTCAACTTTCCACCACTGGCGAGTGCCAAATTGTGTAAAAACGTTTTTCTATGGAGTGTGAACTGCGCACTATGGTGAGATTTACACAATTTGGCACTCGACGACCCTCTTAAGGACACACCCATTAACATAATACCAAGCTGACATTTCTTTATATTCGACCAAGGTATATATGATTTAATTGAGCTCTGATGATTTTTATTCGGATGATGTAATATGTACAATTTTTATACATATCTCGCGCTAGATTGGACTGATTCATATGCGTGGATCGGTTTATTCTAAGTAATAAATGAAAACGTCTTACATCTCTATTGAATGCAACGGTCCATCTTTGGCCTGATTTCACCTTTTCTCCACTTGAGGGCGTACTTTCGTCTGGTAGAGGTTTCAAAGGTTTCTTGTCAGTCACCTTCAGATACATGTGTGACCAGCCATTGGTAAACCTATTTACAAAGAGAGAAGAAGAAGACATGCTTTAAAGGGGAATGACCCGATTTAAGGATATGAAGTTTTCATCTTGATAGATTGGCCTTCACTCCAAAAAAACCATCTACAATGTTACGCGCCGATAATTCAATCCGTTTTGATGCGAGAGCTAAAAACGTGATTTTGTAAGCCTCATAGAGTACTCTGTACGTCGACCAAAATGGGGCACATTTTCGCCCATAACTTCCAAACCAAACATCCTTTGGCTCTAAGATTTCACAGGGTAAATGAGAAAAATAGTAGCTTTCTTCTGATATCAAAATGTTGACCACTTCCGGTAAAATCTTGGGCTTCTGGGGACGAGGCTTTTAGCGATCGGGCCATGGACCTTTAACCAGATTGTTTGTTAAAATGTAATTCGTCCAATGAAAGCAAGTTGTAGATATAAATATCAACGAGAGACTCTTACTTTCCTAGTACTCACGAAGATATATGGTTTCTTAGACCCGGTCTCCTTCGTTATATAGTGTATAGCCATTTGAAGGTAGTAGTATACGAAAAGAGGCGAAAGAATCCTATTGGCTATATCTCGTAAAACTACCCGTGTGACACAGGTAATTCGTACATACTCATTTAGAACGCGGCCACCATTACTCTAATAGACATTTGTTCACTTGTGTAATTTTGTTTTGACCCAAATCTGTAAATCCATTTTATTCAACTTCTTTTCATCTAGTATTAATATATGCCTACTATAATGCCAGAATTTGGTTTTAAAATATGGGCAGCTACCAAATGACCTTTGGCCTCTGACCTATTGGCGTGAATCACCCGAAGATTGCTCACCTGAAAGTTGGAAGAAATGCCATTTGATATAATTAGCGTTAAATAACTTATTATCCTTGAGTCTCATATTTACAATTATGATAATACTCCATGTGTCCAACCACTTGGGAAGTTTTAAAGGTCCCAGGAAATGCAAAGGAGGGGCGAGAAAGCATTCAATATTTGGGTTGGTGATGACATCATTAGTGACTATTGATTTTTCAGAGAGTAATAGAAAATTCCAGGAGACTGGTGTGAATCTATTCATGGCACTGACTGAAAATCAATAGTTTCACTAATGATGTCACTGGCAGTGTATTTTATTTTTGGCCCTGTTTATTGGAATGGAATGCCCCGTAAAGATTTGGACTAGGCTTATTATCTCATTTCCTGGGACCTTTAAGGGGAAATATGTGGTTGGAGGGGCTAAAATGAACATTTAAATTTAAAATAAGGAAAAAATTACCTTTCTTTTGCTTTTCTTTGACAACAATCTGAGCTTCCGTTCAAAAGTTATGGTCGACCGTCGAAAATGTCGCCTCGCGACTTGAAATTCCTCGTGATATTTCGTATGTATTTTTTTTCCTCAAGCTGCGATATTTAATTTTATCCACTTTAAAAGTGCTTATTTTGTAATTGATAATCATTTTAAACTAGCATTTCTAAAATATAATAAAAAAAACCACAGTGTTTCTAGATAAAATTGCCGATATCTCAAAAATTAAATTTTAACGGTATGTATTCGCGGCGCCCGGGATTTCTAAAAAAAACCCGATTAATCATAGATGGGATAAAAAGTAAATTAAAACATATCGAAAGGACTACATATTGAACTAGAATAATGCCACAAGCCCCGTGAGAATTTGATGTAAGGGGCCTCAACACTTAACAATGAAAATCAATAATTATTTTTGTTTAATTTTTTTATTTTGTGTGTGTGTGTGTGTGCGTTCGTGCGTGCTTTAAACAAATAATCTTAATCGTACACGTACCCTTTTGAGTCAACTGCATTGAAGCCGACGGTATACTTTTCAATTTTCGTATCCTTCTTGGTAGGTGTCCACGACAGACTGATCGACTTGGCAAGGTCATTCCCTGGTACGGAGTGCCAATCAGATACGTCCATATCAGGATGTTTCTTGGTCTCGATTCGATCGATGCTTCATGATATAAAACAAAACAAAAAGTACATCATGAATCTTATTTTATTTTAATTGTGCATAAACATATATGTATGTAAACTAAATCATACAACATATCAGGCATATGATGTATCTTTATTTTGAATCAGTTGACTGATATTTTACATACATGAAAAACACCCATTTCCAAAACACTGTAGACCTACCATTCAAGAAAATGAAGCTAACATTTTATTACAATGTTTAATTAATATCTTTAGCGTTTGAAATTAATTTTACTGATCACAGATATTTGCATAACTTATAAAATTTTCCCATTTTTGTCGTTATTTTGTCATTTTTAAGCTTTTTTAGTGCATGTTA
Source organism: Ophioderma brevispina (assembly GCA_023653785.1). Taxonomy (NCBI): domain Eukaryota; kingdom Metazoa; phylum Echinodermata; class Ophiuroidea; order Amphilepidida; family Ophiodermatidae; genus Ophioderma; species Ophioderma brevispina. The sequence continues at coordinate 20,986 of JAMKCH010055721.1, read as the reverse complement.
CAAATTACATGATAAGCTATATGACAAACAATGCAGGTGGAAGTTTCCATGACCCATGCCACACTAACCGAATAAACCTGTGCTTTATTCCGTAAAGGGTTTCCGAATTCATAAGTGTGTCAGAAAAAAAGATGGGTTAGGTTACGGAAACTATGCAGGACATCCACTTTAACTTATTTTACATCTAGCAATGTTATTGGTCACATTTTTATACAGATGACGGTTTAGATACTGTAGCCACACGAGAACTACGTATAGGGGATTGGACACATATACCAGGAAAATAGATTATAGTAGTTTTGATAAAGTAGAATCTACAAAAGTAGCTTACGATAATGCCTTAGAAGCTACCTCTGCCGTAACGGCCACTTCAAAACGTTTTCCAACAGGAATTGTTTTACACACGCTAGGTGGAGATAAAATCTTTGGAATGTCACACGTTGTAGAATCGTCGCTGATTTGAAGGAGAAACGACAAAGATACTTTGCTAAGGACATTGCCGTTCAGAAGGTCTTCGATAATCACCCTTACGGCGTAGAATTCGTCACCTGGATTTATTGAAACACCTTCGAAAACTACGGTGCAATTTTCCTGTTACAAATAAGAAATAATAAAACAAAATGCGTTCAGAATTCCGATTTCAGATGGCATCCTCTAAGTTATCACATGACGTTACTGCCCAGGGTACTCTACTACATCTGTAACAGAGTGAAAAAAATGTTCAAAAGGTCAACAGTTTGATATAATTCCATTTCTTAAATGGCCATTTTAACCAAACTTGGCCATCATTGTAGGTCAGACGATGCTACACTCTAAAAATAGTGTTTTGAAATTCTGGACGTTGTGTTTAGAATGTTAAACTGTTTGGACCGTATCGTGTTAAGGCATTTTAGCTGCTAAATGCTAAACTTTAAGATACCTAAACACGCGAGCTTTGTGTTTAAACGCTAAACGGTAAGCTATATAAATGCAATTGTTTTATCCAGAATTTGTAAAACACTATTTTCCCAGTTTACTAACATTCAGTGTCTCGAAAATTCTGGAATTCATGGGGATAAGGGACAACTTCTATAGTTAGGGACAGAATAAGGCGACCAATCGCGCGTCTGACGTAATTTGACGGTGCAGGACGAACGTCGGCCGTGAAAAATAATCTGTGAACATTTAAAGCTTATTAAAACAGAAAGTTTACTTACGTGAATTATTTTGTCCGTGCGTCGAAAACCCGAATCAAATAGGGCACGTTTTGACATTTTAAATCATATTTGGTTCGAACTTGCCCCGCCCATACTACACATTCAAACCAATCACAGTCCACGCCGCACTGATTGACAAACCTTAACATACGCGCAATTGGTCGGCTAATTCTGTTCCTGACTATAAACACAACCGCCGGTCGACCAGCGGTTAAGGGCGGTTGAACCGCGATTCATTGTTTCCAACAATAGAAACCGGTTCTAACCAGAAAGAAGCGGGCGGGATCGGTAGTTGGGTTTTGAAGCGGCCCCAACCAATATGTCAAAAAGCTCACCAATTAGGAATGACTTCGTTTCTATAATAGGAATGCCAACAAAATGTGGTTGATGATGCAGGTTAGGCCTTACGCAACAATGACATTCAGCGCCCATTGGTTGTATTCTAAATATCAATATCGGTCCACAAACTAAGACCCGTAACGTCCAAGGCGGTTTACATTATTTTAATCTCCTGCTTTCTAAACGTTCTCAATATTTTTTTTATTTTATTCGTGCCACTCCATTCATCCTGAGAAGTTGTATATTTTATCTGGGAAAATTAATAACTTTAACGTGGCGTGGATGGAGACCTACACTGTCCTACAGTTTCGTGGGCTGTAGAGTGCGTAATCGTGTGAATTTGCTGTGATTTAATTTGGGGTACTAAATTCTGCATTTGATTTGTATTTGTATAAGAACTATTGATTAAAATTGGAATTCAGCTTTCCCGTAGTTCATTTGGACTTGGGCAAACGAACCATGAGAAGGACGGGGACGTTAAGCCGCACCGTCGGTCGCATATTCATGGATCGCCTTTACATGTAATCGCAGCCAGCTTCGATAACAGTAGGGTGAAAACCCTGGCTGTCCCAAGTCGTCCTGGATCCCTGAGCAATGTGGCATCATTGCAAAGCAGTGTCAGACGAGGCTAAATAAAATTTTTAAAAAATATTCACGTATATCCAATTCATAATTTCAATACGGAATAAAGCCATACCTCGCTGACATAACATCATCCAAGCGGCAGAATTCTTCTCCTATTGAAAAGTGAGTTCGAACGAACACGCACAGCTACGGTGTTTATGATAATAAAGTGAATTGAAATAAAGTATCTAAAATAACACGATAGTGTTGATGTGTTAAATAATAATACCTCCTCGATTCATTCTTACGCAAACAACAACCTAGAGATGCGCAATAAAGAAGCAATCTGTGTTGTACGTATATAAATAAGAGAGCGTGACTATGTCTCGTAAAGCGAAAGTGATGTCGATTACATTGAATTACACAGATTTAGTGAAAAAAACGCCAAAAATGTCATACATACACGTCCAATTAACCTAGTGAATTCTTTCACCTTTCATATGTACATAGTCAGAACACTTATGATAATCATCAAACGTTGCAATTGCTGAATTAACTCAAGGGTAATCATAGACAAGAACAACCATCTCGATCAACTGTGCAAGGAGAACAACCACCTCAATCAACTGTGCCAGGAGAACACCATCTCAATCAACTGTGCGTGGAGAACAACCATTTCAATCAACTGTGCAAGGAGAATAACCATCTCAATTAACTGTGCATGGAAAACAACCACCTCAATCAACTGGGCAAGGAGAAAAACCATCTCAATCAACTGTGCATGGAGAACAACCATCTCAATGAACTGTGCAAGGAGAACAACCATCTCAATCAACTGTGCATGGAGAACAACCATCTCAATCAACTGTGCAAGGAGAACAACCACCTCAATCAACTGTGCATGGAGAACAACCATCTCAATCAACTGTGCATGGAGAACAACCATCTCAATCAACTGTGCAAGGAGAACAACCATCTCAATCAACTGTGCATGGAGAACAACCATCTCAATCAACTGTGCATGGAGAACAACCATCGCAATCAACTGTGCATGGAGAACAACCATCTCAATCAACTGTGCAAGGAGATTGAAGACCACAGCTATAAGAATAATAGCAGGCAACTCTTCAAGTTTGTAAAAGACCCCTCTATCAAATGCACATCCAAACTGGCAGTTGTCAATTTTTGAAGATGATGATGGCACTGTGCTGACTGAAAGTGAGGATATAAAGGAAAGATGGAAGGCTTACTGCGAGGAGCTCTTTGCTTCAAAGGAAGGAAATACTAGTGTACACATTGAGATACCGGAAAAGAACCTTACATTGTACTCTCCGAGGTTCAAAATGCCACCCAGAAGCTAAAAAATAACAAGGCACCTGGGGCAGATGAGTTCTCCGGCGGAGCTTCTGACAGACATAGATGAAGCTGGTGTACAACTATTGGCACAACTTTGCAATAAGATATGGCAATCATACATCTGGCCAGACGATTGGAAAATGTCAGTTTTCCTCACGCTCCCGAAGAAGGGCGATATTTAGTGAGTGCAAAAACAATAGAACAATTGCACTTATTCCACATACCAGCAAAAATTTGTTGCACATCATTAATGAGAGGCTCAAGCAGGATCTTGAGGAACTACCACCAGAACAGGCTGGCTTCAGGAAAGGCCGAGGCACCAGGGACCATATTGGTAACATCAGACATATCATTGAGAAATGCAAGGGATTCCAACAGAAATCGTACCTTTGCTTTATTGACTATGCCAAGGCATTTGACTGTGTCAGACATGGGGCTTTGTGGAATGCACTGCTTGATATGGGAGTCCTGGCACAATTGGTATCATCCAAAGGTTATATGACGGCCAGGTAGATTGTGTTCGAACTGAAAAGGGGGATACTGATTGGTTCAGTCTTGGCCAAGGAGTACGGCAGGGATGCATCCTCTCTCCAACGCTGTTCAACTTATATGCTGAATACATCATGAGACATGTCCTTGATGTATTGGAGGATGGAGACTCAGCAATCTACGATATGCCGATGACACCACCCTTCTGGCTACATCCATGCATGAGCTGAGTATACTCCTTGATAGAGTAAAGGCTGAGAGTGAAAGCAAATGATTACTACTCTATGTTGCCAAACCAAGATCATGATCATTGGTGAAGATCTGCCTACAGATCATCTCTTAAGCTATGAAAGGAGGTGCAAAGGGTTACTCAGTTCAACTTGCTTGGTGCCCTAATCTCCCAGGATGGCGGCTGTGGAATTGAAATCAGAAAGCGCTTAGCAATGGCGAGATCTCCAATGGCTAAGGTCACAAAAATATGGGCTGATAGAGGAATCACAAAGGCAACAAAAACTCGCTTGGTTCGTGCACTCATCTTCCCAGTTGCAACCAACTGCTGTGAATCCTAGACACTCACAAAAGCAGATTGTAAAAGGATTCATGCCTTTTAGCTCTGGTGCTGGCGCAGAATGCTCAGAATATCCTGGATTGCGAAAAGAACCAACAACAGTGTGCTGCAGGAAATTGTAGAAAAAGACCGTCTGCTTGATCATGTCAACCGCCAAACACATAGTTACTTTGGCTATATTGCAAGATGGGAGGGTAACTGGCTTGAAAAAGTCATCTTTCAAGAAAAGATTGAAGGAAGGAGGAAATCTGGGAGGCCACGTGCACGGTGGGTCGGCAGGATTAAAGCTCTTGTTGTGCAATCTCTTCCATCAGTTTATGCTTTGGAAGCAGACAGAGATGGCATGTCATCACGAAGGTCGCGACCTGTCAGTCTTGACGGAACCGTACAACAACAACAATCATAGAATTCCGTAATCTGACCCATCTGATACTTTATTCTTACACACTTATGAATTCGGAAACCTTAATGGAATAAAAATGACATTGTGCTTTATTCCGTAAAGGTGTGTCAGATGGGTCAGGTTACGGAAACTCCCGAATTTAAAACACTATCAGTGATTTACTAGAAAGAGTCACACTATTTGAAATTGGTAGGAATAGCTTAAAACGTGAAGACAGACTTAGTAGAAAGCCTGCGTTACTTTTAAACTGAATCATTACAAAAGAGGAAGAAATGGTAGTGTTCAAAATATAAATATTCATTCCGTTACGTGTTATAGCAAGTGTCCGTACAGAGGGTAATGACTAAAACATCAGATTTATCCATACTGGGTTTTATCATTTGCTGGCTATGTTAGAATCCTTATACTTGTTACAGACATACAAAAACTCAGGCTGATTTTTGATATTGTTTTCGATTTTCTGATTTAGCAAATCACTGATAGTGCCTTTAAATTTATTTGAAATCGAATTGTACCGCATTTTGAAGTATTATCTGTAATAAGGGAACAATGTTGCGATCAATGAAGTATCTACTCCACTACATCTTTGGCCTTTTAAACCAAGCGAAACCATATCCTCGACAATATGCTGGAAGTGACACGAATAATAAAAATCAGACTAAAATTGGTCGAAGAATTGTGAAATTTAGACTTATTAATTAAATTTACTACTTTTTTTTTTAATTTTTGCAAAATAAACCTATTTAGACTGTATTCAATATGGCGTCAGCCACCAGACTTGTTGGTGGACAAGTGCATACATTCCAGGACTACAATACATTAGCTGTCAATATCGATCCAGTTAGCGATTGAAATTGATCATTGACAGGTGAATGCATTGTAGTACTGGAATGTGCCTATCTTGTCCTTATTCAAAAATGGCTTGGTATGCATACGCGTCTATAAACAGTGTTATATTACCCTCAAAATTTGATTAAATATTATTTTCTCAATTTTATTTGAGAAAGATTTCTCATGGGAAATGTACTTTGTTTACTAATAAAAGAGAGAAGGGGAATACCCATAGTTTGTTTTGCTGAGTGCACCTGTTTAGATTGCACAATAGGGAAGTGGGGAATTCCCCAGAATGCTAAAATTAGAAACTTGTTTATGTTTTGAGGTCAAAACATTGCAGAACCTAGGGAATTCCCCCACAAAGTTATATATATGAAGTGATGTAAATCGGGTAATGAATTCCGATTGGTCAGCTAGTGTAAGGTTATTAAGCTTAATAAGTCCCTCGATGATAATAAATCCACAGTATATCAGTCCAAGGTAATCACCACGATTTCTATCTGTCCACAATTTGGAATCCTACTTTGATTCCCAGCACTTTCGGCTTCAAAGACGACAGTAGAATAATTACAGCAACTCTGCTCACATGGAATTATATATCCTGGCACTTTACAGGTCTGCTCCTCAAGGCAGAGTAAAACTAGCTATCCTCTTCTAGCTACTTGTTTATACTAGTGGATGCTGGCAGAGAGTCCTTCCAGTGATAGTATTTAACAGATAGATTCCCCTTTCTAACAATAATCATTACATCATTCTCATACATAAACATAACCTTACACTAGCTGACCAATCGGATTCATCACCCGAATTACATCACTTCATATATATAACTTTGTGGGGGAATTCCCTAGGTTCTGCAATGTTTTGACCTCAAAACATAAACAAGTTTCTAAGTTAGCATTCTTGGGGAATTCCCCACTTCCCCTAGTGTGCAATCTAAACAGGTGCACTCAGCAAAACAAACTAGGGTTTCCTCTTTCTCTCTTTTATAGTAAACAAAGTATTTTCCCATGAGAAATCTTTTCTCAAATAAAATTGAGAAATATATTTAATCAAAATTTTTTTGAGGGACTATACACAACCCAGAATTGGCCCAGACAAAGGCACTTCTTCATAGGCCATGTATGCTGAAAAACATTTCCACATTTCTATCAGCGTAGTTAACACATTTTACTCCTTGGCCGCCCATTCCACATTTCTATCAGCGTAGTTAACACATTTTACTCCTTTGCCTCCCGATAGATTGTCATTATGAAGATTTATTGACTACAATATCCCACTGGTTAGGGATATTCCCCTATGGTCCTGAATGCCCTCGCTTGAGGGTTTGGTACATTTTACGACTCCACTTTGCCTGAAACGACTCAGATTCAGCAGCCTTTACGGAATAAAAGCACAGTATCACATGCACTTTATTCCGTAAAGGCTGCTGAATTCTGATTCGTGTCAGGCAAAGCGGGGTCAGCAATGTACCAACTCCTCGCGTGAAAACCCTTACGTAGGGCCACTTTCTGGAATTAAATTCTGTATTGAATTCTTACAAATTCTGTATAAGAGCTATCAAACTAGAATTCCGGTCCCTCATAATTACATTTGAAACTTGATCAAACCCTATGAAAATTACCCGATCCTTCGGAGGGGACGTTTAAACCTCGTCTTTCCAACCTTTTTTGTAACACATATTATCAATTTGTTTGGGGTGGGGGCTGGGGTGGTTACCATCCCCCCTTGAGAATCATTATAAAGAACCCGATCCTTATGATACCATGGATAGTCTTCTGGTCCGTCTCTTTCCAATGATCCAAACTTAAAGTATGAACATACCTAGTATGTTGTCACAATGGCATCATTAAGTCCACAGAAAATAGGAGAAAATCCATTTTTTGGCTAAAAAGGTAGATATCGATTTTTCATGCGGTTTTCAGCTCTAAATGATGGCAAATGACTAGTTTTTTACATAAACATAGAGTTTTAGAGCACATATGTGCATATTATTTTCAAAAATGCACCATCAAAATATCTGTGGGTGCACCTCTTCCCCCCCAGCCTTCGACTTTGACGGCATACACTAACCCCTGATGAAGTGCTACGTTCATTTTATCGCTAAAATGACCAAGAGGATGAAGAATGATTACCTAGAAGCTTTTTACGCAAGCTTTTGGCATTCTAGCGCACCGACAAAGTTCACTCTTTTGGCGGTAACCACCCCTATCTATTTAATGGCCGCAGCCGAGATGCTTTTCACCATGGGTACGCCAAATGTCCCTGTTTTCATTATGTTGGTGGTGTCGATGGATCTGCTGGATGTCTCGAGCAATCACATCATGAGTTTAAAGGGCGACTACCCCTGTTTTGGCATGGTAACTTCCAACATGGTGAACGTCTGAGACTACTTGGTCAAATCGCACGATGACCGTTACCGGCAAATCGTGCCGGCGCTGGGCGAGACAAGATGAAATTGGAGGGAATTCTCCATATATCTGTGCTTTGGTCTGTGCTCACGCCAGGATATGTTTGTACTCGCATAAAAGCTTGTGTGAGGTTGCCATCCAGTCTATCCTGTATCTCTTTCTTCATTGTCCAGGTCTCAGATCCATATACATGATACTCTCTACACAGGCTCTAAAGAATTTAAGCTTGGTTGAATTGGAGAGACCAGATTGCCATAAGTGGTGTAGTTTAGGGCATGGCATTCCAAGCTGTCCTTTGCGTGACAGGAAGTCTCTTTTGCTGTCGGAACATAGGACAATGATACTTGAAGTCCTTGACCTCTTGGTTTGGCTACCATCTGCTGTAAGAGAGGTGAGATCGTTTCCTCATGACAGGCCATATATTTCAGTCTTTGGCATTTAGATGTAGGCCGACTTTTGTCTGCAGCTTCTCAAGGATGTAGAGATTCTTGTGCACCCCAAATATCAGATCAGCGGTTAGAGCTAGATAACTGCGTAGTTCAAGGTCTGTGAGATGCTGACCCATGTGACGTCGGGAACGCGTGGGTTGATGGTGAGCCTTGTCGTTCATGATGTCAAGACTCTGTTGAGTATTGTCAAGACTCTGTCTGAGGACCCCCCCCCCATACACACACCTTGTAAGCGAGGGTTGGTTAGCCCCCCGAAGAGCAGAAGAAAAATACCTGCCATGTTCATACGCAGACATTATTTGACAAGGGTTGAACGGAGAGGAAATCTCGATCTCGATGGTCTCAAGCAGCCAGGGGTCCCCGTTCCGAAACTAGATCGCAATTCATCTTACGCACGGTTTTAAGATTTTGGTACGACCATGGTAGTAGCGTTCCCGAACAGTGTACTTAAGATGCTCGTAAGTTGCTTCTACCAGTAAACCTAGGAATCTTACGTAAACACAAAACTAAGCGCTTTAAAGGTCATTCCCACATGATGGGATGATTAAAATGGGCTCTGTTGGGTTGCAAAGTCTGAGACAAGTTGCGAATGTTACCATGTGCATATTATCACCAGGTATGAATGATTTTTATCGTTTTGTGGATCTATGACGTTAACAAGTGTTAAACACTCGCAGGCTTCGTGATGTCGGTCAAACGTGGCTTATCGCTTAATTTATTTTTTTTGTCGGTGTATATAATGTGTGTGTGTGTTAAAACTCTTCAAATTTGTTTATTTGTTCAGGTAGCTCCTGCGCTTCATTATTTTTCACCATGGTATTAATTAATTTGGTAGTATAGACTGCTTATTATAGTGACTATTTCAGTGAGTTATATCTCTGCGCGTTGAGAGCTGTTTTAATTATTGGTTTGGACATTAGATGTTAATTCAGACTCTAGTGTTGTATTTCTTTGTTATATCGAAATTCAGTTTGAGGTCCTTTAGTTTTATTTAAAAGAAATATAATTAAAACTCTATAGTGTGTTTAATTCAGGTAACACGTAGCGTCTATACCATGTAACTCAGTAAAACGTTACATTTTAAATTTAATTATTGCAAGATGCAATGATTGCTAACTTACTTGGCACATGGACGTTATGTAAATTTTTCGCAATAAAATATAACATAGGACTATATAACAAGATGTTCCATTTTGATAAAAATCTGGAATAGTTAAAGATTATTGTTCTTGAAATATGGATTAAGTATATACTTCTTGGTTTATTGGGTATCGGGTCAGATATGTTTGATTAAATTTGCCACATTTAAGATTACTTTGAGCAAAAAGGTTTATATGGTTTATAATTTGTCGGCATAAACCTTGATGTTACAAGCGCAGCGACCAAACCCTACCTAACAGCCATATCGAGGATGATCCCACTCTCATAAGGACGCTAATGACATCTCGCCGATATGTAGATATTTAAAAAAGGACACATAGGGTATAGGCATATTAGTTTTCTCTTCAGTACGATACATGAATAATATAGTTGTGTGTCAAATAATTATATCTATGCACAAGAGCCAGTAGTCATGTAGACAGTAATAGGCATTAACATTTTTAGCAAAAATTAACACCTCACAAATAACATGTTTTACATTTCTTACAATGCCAATGAGGTCTATATGCTAGGTGTAATAATTATACAAGAGAATTCTCTCAATACCCTAAATATGGCCAGTGCATTGAAGCTCACATAAATAACGAGCGGGGACGTGTTACCGCTAGCTAGGCCTACAGTACAGAACAAACACGTTACTATTCCTCAATAGTAAATGCAAAATATCCCTACATTTATATATGAATTTCCACCATTAGACATGCTTGTACTCATTAATCATTTCCTAATCTGACATGCTTTCAACTTGGGGGAAGGGGTCACTCAACTTGGGAAGTAGTAAACGGTGATTTGTACGAAAATCGGAGGTCGTTGGGAACACGCCCCTAAAAATGTGAGCTGAAATTACACAAGTAGTAGTAGTAGTAAACCAAAGTTTTAAATCCGGTTTTTCCCCGCTTAACGTGGGTGGCCGGGATTCACCTCACATTCCACAGGAAACACTGCTGGGTAAGGACAAAAGAGGTATATTAAAACAAAAGAGTCAATGTTTTGAAATTGTGAGAAAATCCGGCAAGAGATAGGCCTACATAAGTCTTTTAAATTAGTTTGAAATCGGTCATTGAGCGACACTGAGCAAAAACAAACAAAAAAAAAACACTCACAAAACCACAAAACCACATACACCATAACCCGCCAATACACCCCCCCATACACACACCCAACCAAACACAAGGGTGCGCCGAGTCTCGTCTCGAGCATGTTCAAAAATGGTTGGAATAGTCTAACAATCATGTCCCAGCCTTACATCCCTTTCCAAATAAAATCTCGAATACTAGCTCCTCCATAATGCCATAATTCAAACTTATATCGTTCGTCAAGATATACGTCTATCGAGGGACGTAGAAGAAATTCGACGTAAACTTTACGTTAATCTGCGGGACAAGTTACGTTCAAGAACGCATGAACAGTTGTGGAAATAGCGTACGTGCTAGTTACACAGAGTAGATCTTGTACGTTTGAAGAAAATCATAAGTGATACTAAGTTGTCGGGGAAGCAGTAAATTCGTAAGTGTGAATGTAACAGCACACAGTTGCGATAGAAAGAAGGATACGATGTCGTACGACTTTTTGTTTGGGCCACGTTCGGAAGGACCCTGGTCAGTTTCGAGGGGGGACACCCAGTAGGGTGGTTTAATAAGGTGATATCTCAGGGGCTTGTTGCCTCTACATTATAAACAATAAAAGAAAACTTATGCTGGATACATAGAGTTCTTTCATTATATCCCATCCCCTAATTTAAAATCTATTGTCAGCTTGAATACCACGCATCAATCAGTATCCGTGCTTTGGGATTTACCATAGCAGAAAATGGGTTCCTTTTAGAGTATTTGTCAATCAAGGACAAAGAATTCAATTTTAAAAATAGTGGCAATTTACAAAAAAAACCTTAGCATATAATGTAATGAAAAAAAAAAACGTGAAACGAAACATCATCAACAAGCATATCACATGTATGGCTAACTAAGGATTTGTACCAAAATAGGCTTATTTCTTGGTACGGTGGATGAGTGCACGAAACCAATGTGTCATATCTGGATCGTCACTGTTAAATATAATGGGAAAAATAGGGTTGAACAAAGGTTATTTGTTCTAAAAAGGAACTAAGGGTCTATAAAGAACCTTAAACATCTAAATATTAATTTGTATAAATGAAAATGAAAGACTGCGTTAAACGTTTGGTTGTAAACTATTTTGGCGAATAATATATATTTCAGTTCATAATGTTTTAAAGAAGAGCTCATATTACACCATTATTCAATTAGGCATTTAATTATAAATAAGTTACTTTGTAGACAAAAAAAATGTTACTAAAACGCTACCAAAACTCCACACATTACATTATCAAAACGTAATAAAATGGAAAGTTCTAATGCTTGAAGGGATAAGGATTACTAGGGGTTTTTGCAAACAAAACTGATTGTGATTACTAAGACGTTTCTGAAATGCATCAGATATGCCGATTTCTAGGCACTAACAGGATGATAAAGTGGGGTAATGCGTAATAGTGTGAATTTTGAATTTTATAGAGGACAAGTGAGAGATAATGCTTCGAATGTATCAGTGATGTATTGTGAGACTGGCCACTCTGCATTATGAACAGAATAAACAAAAGAACTTGTAAATGATTCTACGCACCGGATTTCAAGGTGGGAGTGCAACCGCTATGGAAAGTGTACGGATGGTGAGGTCATGGCGAGGAATTTATTGTCCTTATCAGGGACGTGGCGTAGATTTACTTCAGTCATCATTTTCCATCCTAAATCAACTACACTAGGACTTATCAGAGGTTTTATAAAGCAGCAACTTTCCCAGCTGTATGCAAACATAAAGTGTTATAAGAATTATACACCGTGCGTAATTAATAATTAAGTTGATGAAGACAAATTAACCAATAGAGGACATTCGTGCTAAGAGCACGAACTTCGGCCGTTTTGTGATACAAATTATCCAAATTGTTCATGGGCAACATTGACATTTTATACGTTTGACCAAGGTAACATAATGTAAGCGTTAATCTTTCGGAACTTTGGACACCAAACCTTTGTTTCGGCCGTTGAGGTCACAATTAAACATGTTAAATGTCTGATCACGCTTGAAAAGATGGAATTTGTCATTTAAATGTTTAAATTTGAGATAAGAATATGTGTACAACCCACAAACACTGATCATAGATAATTCATGATGATATCATGATGATGTAAGCTCAAATGAAACTGGGACCAGTGGTTTGTGTGGCAAAGTTTGGCTGAGGTCGGGACAAGCGTTTTATATCTTAATATAGGTTTTCCCATTCAGTTTTTTTTCATTATATTTCGTAATGGCGTTGAGTGGCTTTTCGTCTAAAAACACTCAAATGAGCGTTTGAAGTGCATTCAGACGAAAATGTATTCACAATGTGAATGCATTTTATTATCAAAAGACGAAATTGATTTTATCAAATACACAAGTAAAATTGGGGGCGAAAATTAAATATACTGAAAAATGTTTTAAAATATCAAAGATCAAAATTCTTCAAACGGTACCTTCAAAACACCACCTGTTCTAATATAGGTAGCTATGGCAGTTTCGTCCAATAGTTTCATATTCACTTTATTTCAGCAAATACGGAATTGCTTTATGAAATAGCAGATTAGTGCTGCATTAGACGAAATTGGAGTTTATTTGAACGAAAATAGTACGCATTTAACTAATACATATTTTTGATTTTTTAACTTTATCATATCTCTTGAAAAAGTAGAACTTTTGCGGTTTTGTGGATGCGCTGGGGCACAACGTACCTCTCCTAGCTGATGCGACCCTGATTATGGTAAATAGTGGAAATAAAATGATCTAAAATAATCCGTAACGTTAAATGTACGTACCTAATGATGAATCTGCTCATACCAGCGGGAATCGGACAAGAGAATGTATCCCCGCCGACCGCCCAATTTCCATCTTCATTAAAGTCGTCACAACGCCATGTCAATAGCACGTATTTGGTTACCCCCGCCGACTTACATCTTTTTATAAAATTTAATTCAAATAAATACAGAGTGAGTCAAAATAAACTTATAATGGTCCTAACGAGATCTAAAGGAATACGATTCTGCAATGTGAAATAAATAACAATGGGTAAAAGTTGTGGTCCGTTTGCAACGCGATCAAAAACAAACAAAACAGGATCAATCGTGCAATTTCTCAGGCTATCATTTAAGCATGTCTCAGTTAAAAAAAAAGTTGAATTGCACAGTTGTTTTGTTAATTGTTTGGTAATTATATACCTGCGAACGTACGTATTTTGTCATAAATGAAGTGATTTTGTAATTGGAATCGAGATCTCAGATTGTAATTTATTGGCGGGGCTGGAAATTTCTGTCCGTCCACTATAAAAAAAAAAGGGCGCTACATCACGAAAACCCCTCTGATTTGACAACTAATGGATGAGCGTAGACACGTACATGGCGCTATTCCTGTTATTTCATATTGAAATGACGTTTCCATCAGACGTTTCCAGCAGCCGTTGAATTATTATCGGGATCTCCGATAATAATTATTCTAATTATTCAAAATTCCTTTCTTTTGCAACACATAGACATTTTCGAGCTTTACCATTCACATGTATAGTTTACTAGCCAATTACCAATGCAACTGTGCAAAAATCTCAAAATATTTTGAGAAATTGGGAGCGCCCTTCAAGAAATTGTGCTATTATTGCTTAAAGAAGAGGCTAAAGACATCCAGGCAATTTGTAGGCTAACTTTAACAGATGTGTCTATTACATGAATATCATAGTAGACTCGTACTCATTCATATTAAAACCACAATGATCACAGACCGGTCAAACAGGGTGTGTGCCGTGGGAATCAACTCCGTTGTATGTTTTCCTGTCTTAAACGCCATTTCATTGTCTACTGAATATATGTCGCCGGAGTCATTTCATTATAAAATCGTTCTGTTTACTCATAAGGAGGACACTGATTTGGTCTTAATCAATTCAGGTCAGGGCTAATGTATAAAAGCTTTACAACCATGCAAAATATCAATTTTGAAAAATCTTGAGGGTGCACTATTTTTCAAATGTGCCAGTGTCTCTTTAAGAGTCGCTTCAAAACTCAATGCCTGTTGACCGGGGGTTCAGGGTGCTTGAACCTTGGTTCATTGTTTAGAATAATAAGAATCAGTTCCAACGGGAAGAACCAGTCCGAACTAGACATGCTGATAATAAAGCACCCAGTGGTTGAGCTTTGAAACCCTCCTCATTGTTTGTAAAGCGGCACTGGCACATTTTCACAAAATATGAAATTTGTTCAATTTGCTCGCAAATAATAGTCTAGGCCAATGGAAAAATAGAGATATATTTTACACATAAAAATAACATACCCCAAAGCAGATAGGGACATTAATAAGAGGCTAGAGACATCCAGGTAATTTGTAGTCTAACCTTTAAGTTTGCCTAAACTTTAATCCACAGATGGGTCTATCACATGAATATCATAGACTCGTACTCGTTGATATTAAAACCACAAAGGTCACATACCGGTCAAACAAGGTGCATGCCGTGAAAATCAACTCTGGCGTGTGTTTTCTTATGTTACACGCCATTTCCGCGTCGTCTGCTGAATTAATGTCGCCGGCGACATTAATTATAAAATCAGACGAGGGCTAATGTATATAACATTTTGAAAAAATCTAGAGGGCGCACTATTTTTCAAATGTGCCAGTGTCTCTTTTAATGATCAAATGTGCAAAAATCGCTTACCACATATTATAAAGAGCTCATTTCCAAAGAAGCCTAATTTCACTTTGGTCAAAATTGAATTATTAGCAGAATTAGATAAAACACACATTTTGACACTAATTTCACGTTTCAAGCATACTCGTTCCAAAATTATGGGCTTTGGCAGTTTCAAAAAAAATCCGGAAAAGTTCGGATTTTTGCAACAAAGTTTGTTATTTCGTACGGAATTTTTTTTTCCATGAAAATTGTTGTTAGCATCATTCTTAGCAAAAAGAAATATGACGTCATAGGAAAATCACAAAAAACACTCAAGTACCATGAAGGTGTAAATGAAAGAGTTGGGGTATATTTCTTTCTCATTAGAAACTCATATCATCAAATTCAAGATGGCGGCCAACAAAGATGAAACCTTAAAATTCATTTTGTCATCCAAAATATTATAAAATGTGCATATTAAAGTGCGATATATGTCTTTGACCACTAAAAACTCATGTCTGGCCAAGTATTTCTGCTTTGTTAACGTTTGGGGAAATTCCAGATAATTTACCAATGCGGCTTCCGTTATTTTTAAAAACATTCGAATTTCCATATGCCTGTAATATAATTATATAAATGTTGCGCCCGCAGGCAGAGTACCCGTCTCTCTGTCTTTGGCGTTTGGACCAGACTCCTTCATATAATGTTGCTGCCGGGGGGGGGTATCACCCACGAGTACCCATTTATACTCGTGGGTGGAGAGAGGCAAGCAAGGTAAAGTGCCTTACCCAAGTGCACAACACATTGGAGACAGCGGGGCTCGAACCCACAACCTTATGCTTATGAGGCGAACGTTGGTCCAACTGCACCACATGTGCCCAGACTAACGTATGAACTCAACATTACATAGTCCTATGATGGAGGATCCCACCGGCAATGCACCTGTCTATTGTTTTTGTTTTCATTGTGAGCTGCATGCATCATTGTTTCAGCACTATACCCAATAACCTCATCTACAAGGTCACGGTTTATCCCGTAATTGTGCAAGCTGGGACGCAAATTCATGTGGGACTCCTACACTGTTAAAAAAATTTCCGTAAATTTACGGAAATTTCTGGCAGCAGTATTTCCAGTCATTTTTTAGGGTAAATTTACAGAAATTTCTGTCAATTAACGGAATTTTTACAGTAATTTTACAGAAATTTGTCTCATATTACGGAAAAAAATGTGTATTTTAACAGAATTTTTCCGTAATTTAAAATTACGGAACCAAAAAAAAATTCCGGAAATATTGCTGCCAGAAATTTTTGAAATATTTCCGTAAATTAACATTTTTTATGTTTTTTGTTTTTTATTCTTATTGTTTTCTAAAACAGATTTTCCGTAAATTTACGGAAAATCTGTTTTCTTAATTTACGGAAATTTTTAACAGTGTAGTTCTCTCACCAAACTGGCCATGCTCCTTAATTGATCAGGCATCCAGAGAAAAAAAATAAAAGAATGAAAAGAAATATTGCAACCCACTTTTCACAATACATAGTCCCACTTGTCTGTAGTTGTTTTCTGGAATCCTTATCATCTTGTGTACATGGTTGGTGTTCCAATGTCACGAAAGTGTTCACGAAGCCCATTTTGTACGTCAGTTTGATCTAACCGCACATCCATAAAACAAAAGAGCGTTAACAGATTGTGCATTTGGTATTTGTTGCTTATGATGATGATGATGATGATGATGATGATGATGATGATGATGACGACGATGACGAAGATAACGATGACGATGATGATGGTGATGATGATGATGATGACGATGTGACGACGACGATGATGATTATTATTATTATTATTATTATTATTAATTATTATCGTTATTATGTTGTTATTGTTGCTGTTAATGATGTTATTATTCCATATTTGAAAAAAACCTCATGAATCAGGTATGTGCATAAGCTTAATAACTTACCTGATTTGGATCATCGTGATCGGGTTCCCAGCTTATGGTTCCCCCATGAAAATGACTTCCGTGAACGAGTGTTACACTTATTCCCAACAAAAACAATATCGTAACTGTTGACACCCCCATTTCACTAGATTGGCATAATGATAAGATAACCAAAGTTATCATTGTTTTCAACTTGAGTGTATATTTACATACATAATTTTAACTATTTTAAGTAGTTAAAATTTTAAAAAAAATGTATATGTAAATATACTGTTCTGATGCTATCCGCTTGGAAAGCGATGGGCCTAACACCTATAGATGATATCTATTG
Organism: Ophioderma brevispina; assembly: GCA_023653785.1. Classification (NCBI taxonomy): domain Eukaryota; kingdom Metazoa; phylum Echinodermata; class Ophiuroidea; order Amphilepidida; family Ophiodermatidae; genus Ophioderma; species Ophioderma brevispina. The sequence continues at coordinate 3,248 of JAMKCH010055721.1, read as the reverse complement.
CTCCTTTATCAACACAGACTTTATAGCTCAGTTGGTTAGAGCGCCGTGCTATTAAATACGGAGGTCGCCGGTTCGAATCTGGCTAAATGTATATGAGTGTGTTTCAACACTTGTGTGCGCTGGCTATCTCCAGGGAAAATTAATAATTATTTTCATTCATATTCATACAAGTTAATGTTGATAAAGAAAAAACATACTTCTAGGAAATCAGACAGTAACCATTTTTATTTAAGGCGTCGTCAACATCTGCCCATTATTTGATTCGACACGCAAACTCAAAATAAGTCGTTAAGTATTAAGCCAAAACATAACTCCTGTTTTGACATTCCTGGGTTAAAAAGATATGTCAAGATTTTTTTGTCAAGCTCAGTTGGACTTCATTCATAAAAATAATGTTACATACTCACGAATTCCCGAAAAAAAATAATACATGTTGAATGTAAAATTAACAAAATAGAGGCATTTAACTTTTTGCTTTTTTACATACGAAAAAACGGGCGGATTTTGCGCCACGGGCTTCATTGATCAAAGCGCCCCAATTTTGCTCTCCTCGTGACGTCAATGTGTTGACCAAAACATCGTGTTTTGACTCGAATTGTTGTTGCTGACACTGTAATATTGATGGATTTATGGAAAGTAATAATAAAATTTGAAAATAAGTTATCAGAATACATTTTTGTTTCATTTCGTTGTGTTTTAATTATTATTGATATAAAAACACATCGATCGTAAAAAAAAACAGTTCACAGGGGGTGGGGGTGATAGGACACGACCTGCTCGAATTGGGCTTTAGGGGATTTCCAAACGGTAATTTGTGAACTGCTCCGTGCATTTATCTATGGTAAGCCTGTGTCTCATTTCATTACAAAATCACGTTTCAAACCCTAGTTCTATACATCTTAGTAATATCATGATAAATAAAGGATAAATTATTGACTTATAATCGGGTTAGTGGATTAACCCCGCTGCCAAATATTGTCATTTCAATAACGGTCATTTAGATTTAAATATTCGTGACCAGGGCCTAGACTTTAAAGCAGTCTGAGGTAAACCGTCCGATACGCGTAATAGCGCCCTCCTACCGTTAAGTCTTTGAAAGGACTATCACTCGAGTCGCGCCGGATGTTGATGCCGAATTTGAATTCAGCTTGTTGTTGTTGTAGGATGGCATGTCCTACCCCCTGGCACTTCACTCGAAAAGGAAAGTGTCCCCGCAAATGATGGTCACTCGAGTAAATTTTGGATGGTCATCACTTTGACGTCACCATTGCCTGCGATGTGGATTTGTCGGAACCGTTTTCGAGTAAGCTATTGCGAAAATTAAATGGGCAAAATACTCAACAAATGTGACAATTTTTCACTTATTTTGATTATATGTAATCTACGTTACTTAAGCCATACCAAATTTTCCAAATATTCAAAATCCTATGACATCGTGTTCCTTTAAGAAGGAAAAAGAAACAAGTAATATCCACGCAAAGGTCTATATGATATTAATATGTAGGCTTAGAATGTGGCTAATATTTGGGGATAAGGAAATCAATCTTAATCTCGGAGGTGGGGGCATTGCGTTCAAGGTGGATATTATGCTCTTGTAAAAAGAGGGTCGTTGTGGGTATGAAAATCATCAAAACAAAAAACGAGTTGGCTTTCCACGTCGAAAATACGTGCTAGGAATGTAACATTTTGAATCCTTGCAAGACATAAATCACATCAAACTGCTGGAAAATAGTGGATTTCTTCTCGATTTTCTCCTTATTTCACATGGTAGATTCTCCGACTGATTTTAATTCGTTTTCTATGTAAGAATTTCCAGTAACGGTTGTGCCTTTTAAAATTACTCTATGCTGTCCCTCTCCTGCACAACGTTTATAACGAGGAGGTTCATTTTCATTTGCGGGGCTTCTCTACATATATCTGAGACTGGAATAGGATACGCTACAATTTATGTCAATCAAAGATATTTTAGTAGGCCTACGGGTTTTAGTTCAATGAAATGGGCGTTTGCAGAATAAAAACCTGTCAATTAGAATAGACACATTAATGGTGCAACTAGAGATTTCACATTAACAGGTGTCCCTAAAATACGGAAATTCCCGATTTTTTGCACAAATGTAAAGCGTTCATCAAAAACCCCACGTGATAGTGAATACGCTGAAAAATGATTTCTTTGGTACAGAAATTGAGCAATTAAAATGAAAACCGCCTTTGTTTCACTTTCAATACATTTTTCTGGTGGGGTTCTCCACTATGACGTGACAAGGACTCTCTATCTTTTTCTTACCTCTGCTCTATTAACTCACTCCCTTCACCATTATGTCCCCCCCCCCCCCCCCCGCCCTTTGGTCACTTAAGTATTAATATAATAAATTCAGCTTTATCACGCCCTGCAGGGTAGTAAACATGTCAGAAATGTAATTGTAAGCATCAGTAATGATCTCGTGTACTAGTTTGCAGTGTGTAATTGCGTGAGCACTTATAGTTTGTTTGCATCACTTCAGAGTAATCATTTTGCAGGCAGAGTGCAATCAACACTGCAAGGTTCGGAGATCTACTGCACGGCAAATTATGCTGTAGAAATAGGAATTGACATAAATCACGCGGGGCAACAAAAAGCGTTTTTAAGTAAAATAAGGTACATAATTGAAGATTAACTACACACACATCTTTGAAAGTTAATTCCATCGTGTAAGTTTTATTTGCATAATTAAAGAAAACAATCACGAGTACAATAAATAAGTTGTAACTTAGAGAAATACTTCACTATATATTTTTAATCAAGTAATTTCAATCGCGTTCTGTTTTAACTGGTCAAAGTATATGGATGAATACTTAGTGTTACAGTAGTAAATGTACGTATTGTAAATAGCTTTCATAAATTCAAAAGGGCTAGTTTGAAAAAAAAACACTCCTGAAAAAAATATTAAATTCAGTTTAAAAGACAATTGTAACTTACTTATGCTCATTCTCGCAATTGAAAGCGACTGATTTTAGTTACGAATCTGAACCCCTCTGTAGCAAGTAAGTACGAGAAGACGTCCTTATTAAAACCAAAATCCAGCAACAGATGGTTAATAATATTCCATTTTCAAGGTATGTCTTACCTAATTTTATCTTCCAAATGTGATTATGAAATAAAGTGATTGACAATATCAATGCGCAATTGGACGTGCTGTTGCATGGATAATGTTACCAGTATCGTAAAAACTTCCAATTAAAAATTGATTTTTTGTTGTTAAAATAATCCT
>JAMKCH010055720.1:0-10257 GCA_023653785.1 Ophioderma brevispina | reverse complement strand
GGTGGATGCGATGCGATGGACTCATGTCGTGGGGGGGAAGGGTCCTGTAGCAATTCGTATTAGATGAGCATTTAGTGTTTGAGGTAATTCATTTATTTTATTGATTAAACAGAACATGGACATGAGTGTGTTATGTAACCCCCCTACTAAATAATAAGGTTGAGGTTTTATTGCTCAAATTTTTAAAAATCGTAGAGTTTTGACCTCTATTTTGCCCTTATAAGTTTATAGTGGACAGGGAATGATTACTTGGCTTACTGACACCACTTAAGGCCTGCACTCGTTTTTTATTAGGACTAGGGTACTGTTTGGTGTTAGTTATTTTAGTCATGCGATGGTATTGTTTATTTTATTAGTTTTGGGTCGGGGACCTGTAATGGTGTTATTATAGTTTGGTGAATTTTTGTACCAGGAGTGCTCATACCCTCCTGCCAGTCGTCTAGATGTGAAAGGGAAATTGTTTTGTTTGATTTATAGTATTTTAGTAAATTTTTTTAATTGTAGTAGGCCTGGATCCGTCCATGGGATTTTGGTTGTGTTTAAAAGGAAATATGGTCAAGATGTTTGTTTCAAGCTCCAGTTGACTTACATTCTATAAAGATTATGTCCCAGACATCACGAATTCCAAAAAATATAATACAACATTGATGCTCTAAAAAATTTAACAAAATAGAGGCATTTTCATTTTTGCTTTTTTTTTGACACATACGAAGAAAACGGCGGATTTTTCGCCACGGCTTCATGATCAAAAGAGCCGATTTTGCTCTCATCGTGACGTCAAAGTGATGACCGGAAATCGTGTTGACTCGGAATGCTATTGCTGACACTGTATATTGATGGATTAATGAAAGTAAGAATAAACAATGAAAAAAAGTTACAGAATGACATATTTTGTTATTCATTTCGTTGTGTTTTCATTATTTTGATATCAAAATATACATCGATCGCGCAGTTTACTCGAATAGAAAGTGGCAACAATGCGATATGATGGCCACAACGACGTAAATTATGGATGGTCATCACTTTGAAGTCACCATTTTGCCTGCGATGGGATTTGTCGGAATCGTTTTCGAGCTAAAGCTATTGGGCGGAAAATTAATAAGGGCAAAAGACCTCAACAAATGTGGACAATTTTCAACTTATTTGATTTATATGTAATCTACGCTACTTAAGCTTCCGTCCATACCAAATTTTTCCAAATATTCAGAATTATGACATATCCTTTAAACGTGTGCTCACTGTACTATGTATTCATGTTTACATTAACATGATGGTCAAGAATTATTGAACACCATGTCTCAGGAACAGAGTACAATTGACTCGGTGCTTTACCGAAATTTTGGTCACAAAATTTCCACTTTTAAAATGTATGATCTGTTTGGATCATGGTGCTTTAAATTGTATCACTGACTCGTTTTGACATATAGGTGCAGATTTTATAGGTGAGAGGAAAGTGTTTGGCCGTAGCGATGTCCATTGGCATGATTTATTCCAAAAGTTGTTCTAACACAAAAAAATAGTGATTTGTAAAGGTGCCTGTTTTGATTTGAATCAAAGCCCCAGTATTGCATAGGGGAGGGATAATGTGTTGGTGTACAACCTGGTATTTAGCTTGGAGATATGGTTAGGACCCGCTGTGAAAATTTTATATTACATATGCATAGCGTGGTGATATTTTATTGCAGGTTGAGTAGGAGGTCACTGTTGCCTACGTTCAGGTTTAAGGTCCATGGCCCGATCGCTCTAATAGCCTCGTCCCCAGGTGCCCCAGATTTTCGGAAGTGGTTTGGTTCTTAAAATGTTGTATTCAGAAGAAAAGCTACTATTTCCTCTTTAGGCTAACCTGCGAAATCTTAGAGCAAGGATGTTGTGTTTGGGAGGAAGTGATGAGCGAAAATGTGCACGATTTTGGTCGACCAATATTAATTTTACATGTACTCTATGGGACTTACAAAATAGTTTGTAGCCTCTCGCATCAAAACGGTTGTTGTTTTGAAATATTCGGCGCGAAACATTACAGATGGAGATTTGGAGTGAAGGCCAACTATCAAGAGCCCCAAACTTTCGATGTCCTTAAATCGGATCATCCCTTTTAATCAGGGCTTCATCAATGAGTTCGTGATTTGCTCAAGTGTCTGCATGCGGTGCTTAGTTCGATTAGTTGAAATAAAGTTGTCGTCGATTGTTCGCAGCTCACGAGGCATGCAGGGTTACATGAGGGTATAGTTACCTTTACAATAAAAAGTCATTGGATTTGTGCTGTACTCACATTGTTGTGACATGGTTGTGTAGCTGGCAGAAGTGTGTGATTGCACAAAGTCCTGGCCTGTGTATGGTTTAGCATGGACAAAAGAGATAAGAAGGAAACCACAACGACTTTCACATCCGATTTAATATGTTTATCCATTCACCCGCCCCACAAAAGGAAGGGATCAACTAAACCACCCTTTGCTCATAATCCCTCTGCCGCAATCGATGATAGGCGAGCAATAATTAGAGTAGAATATTTTGAAAAACCCTATGTCGAACAGTAAAAGTGTAAAAGTTCTATTGCATATTACAAATGTGCCGGTGGTCTCCGGTGTGTATATGTTGTTGTTGTCGTTATATAAGAAGTTAATGTACATCGTTATTGCGTTCAGCTTTCCTGCCCAAGGGCTGGCCCAGGGTGAAAAATCAAGGATGAAGATGGACTAAATTTGAAAGTTGGAACCGGGGACATCTTGGATTTTCGGTGGGCACCCATGCTCGTTCCAGGGGTTCTGAAAGTGACCTCTAAAAGGACCAATTTCAGTTAAAATATACCCGGACCCTAATTGGACCAGCTTGGTGAAATTATACTAGTTTATAGTGAAAATATACACCTACGGTACAGCAGTAATATGACCTCCGTACTGTGCTTGTTTAAATATGTGTTGCCACTAGTATTATCCCAGTTATATACTCTCTTTTGAATTACACTTATAATGTATTTATAAACATCTTTACTATTTTGATTAATAGTGTATCAATTAATTTTCAATGTAATGCATTTATTTACATAATGATTTATCATATTGTTTTTGCTCTAGGGCCTATTCTATGCTGAACAAATAAAAATTGATTGATTAAGATTGAATGGTAATTGCAGTGAGATTATACCTTGAGGGGCCTGTTCTCCATCATGAAAAAAAGATAACATTTAAAATAGCCAAAATTCAAGAAAAATGACACTTGTGCTACGCAAGAAAAAATACACAATTAGGGTTATTTTGCTGATATGTTAGATTATTTTTCCTATTGTCTCATGAACCAGTCACAATCACATATGAATTTGTACCCCTAGCGGGACTAGAATTGAATTTGATTTTCCCCTGCGGTAGTCCCGATTTGTAGCTAGTCCCTCTTTTTTTAGGAACGGCCATGGTTCCCGAGCAAAATCCAAGAACCCCAGGGTGTGTGATCGGTTTCCATGGATGTGGATATATGTTTGAGTATTCGCTGATTCTCAATGACCCGGAATCTTTGCAATGAAGAAAACAACACGAACTGAGACGGAATTTCAGAGCAAGAAATTCTGAATAGGATTATCTTCGGAAAGGGCCACTTGAGAAGATATGAATAACAATTGCATTATGAGGCGGCAGAGGCAGCTAGATCGTTTTAAACGTCAAGTGGTTCGTTGCAAAGAGGTTCTATATAAGATAGAGAGGCAAACGTTACGTTCATCTTTAGAAATTCATCGTCTCGCATGTTTTTGCGACCACAAAGAAACATAGGTACCAACAATAGAAAGCAATTGCTGCCTCCGATTCTTCCACATACTGTGGAGGCCGCTTGCATCTACATCATCGGTAGTGATACAAAATTGATGTTATGTGTTAGAGGGTGGCAGGTGTATGGAAATCTTCTGTAATAAGGTACCTGATAATTGTGCTAAGATCTCTTGTTTCTCATAATGCAATGCGGCGCTTAGGTGAAAAGATGTATCATTGAGGCGGTTTATTAAATCAAGACGACTGAGCGTTCATTTTATTCGTTGTGTGGCCATGGGTAGGCAAAATTTAAACACCCAAATAGCACCCAACACTCAAACAAATGTTATTTTGTCGGATTGTTTGTATCGAATGACATTATGTGTGTCTACAAGCACCCAAACTAAAATTATTCCGTGCAATATTAAAAAAGTCAGCGCCCAGCACTGCCGACTGGTTTTGAATGGGCTTCACCCACTTGGTTAGTGTGGTTCCTTTCTTATCTCTGTCTTCCATGGTATATATAATCGATCACTGTGAGGCATGTGATGTTCTATTGTTTTTTTTTTTTTTTCAGTGAATTCTTCATATACAGTACTACTCCCCGCCTAAAAAATCCGAACGATGTTGAAAGGGCCGTATTTAACGGCGCATAGCTAATGAACGCGCCAAGCAGGCGGATAAATCTCTCAAACTTCCTCATCATGCTTCATTATCAATGCAGTACGGACACAGGTCAATAAGGCAAACACATACACGAACAACGCTCTGGCATTTATTTTATAATTCACCTACATACCTTTTAATACAGTACTTTATATCGTTTGGATTTTTTAGGCGGGGAGGAGGATATTTCCCGGACTATTATTTGGCGCCGCATGATCTTGTGTAATTGTAAAGGTTGTGGGTAGTTGGTTTGCTATTGTGCATGTCTTAGTGGGTTGCGACACGGGCTATACCGTAGCAACATATTGCATCTTGAATGTGATTGGACTATAACTAATCGTGAGTTAATAGAGTAGAAAATAGTGGCCGACGACGAAAATTCAACTAACGAGAGAAAAGTGGAGTAGATGTAAAAGTGCGGAGAATGAGAAATTGGTAATCAGGATAAAAATAAATATTGCCAACGGAAAGAAAAGAGTTATTTAATGGAGTTCAAAGCAGCGCGATTTGATCTTTAATCATTAAAATGATGAGGAGGATTACTTGTACTTTAACATTGGTTGCACAAATTAACATTTATTATTGTTATTGGTATATATGCTTACTTTGTCCACATACCAACAAATACCCGCTGGGTTGGGACGTTCTTATCATTTTGTAAGGTAATTGGGCTAGAGATGGATTTCTGCAAAGAGGGGGAAGTAATTAAAGAGCTGAATCTATGGAAGCCAGAAACGTTCTGTTTTGTGAAGGAAAAGACATCACAAAGCAAAGACATAAAAGGTTGGTTATAGAATCAAATGAGATTAAGAGATAATTCTTAAAAGGGAAATATGCTGTATGCTACATGAAGGTAATAGGAAAGGTAAAGATGAACAGAATAAGGAGAAATAGATGAGAAAATAAGTGGAGAGATAAGATGAGAAAATAGCTTGAGAAGCTATAGATGACACAATAGGTGAGAAATAGATCAAAAAATAAGTTGAAAAGATAGCTGACAAAATAGGTGAGAAGATAAGATGAGTAAATAAGTGAAAAGATAAGATGACAAAATAGTTGAGAAGATAAGATGAGAAAATAAGTGAGGATAAAGATGAGAAATAACCTTGAGAAGAGTGAGAAAAGAGTTTGAGAAAAAGCAAGAAAATAGGTGATGAGAAAATAAGTTGAGAAGATAAGTGAGAAAATAATAAGTTGAGAAGATAAGATAACAAAATTAAGTGAGAGATAAGATGAGCAAATAAGCCTTGAGAAGATAAGATAACAAAATAAGTTGAGAAGATGAAGGTGAGCAAAATAAGAGATAGATGAGAGAAAAAAGTGATGGCAAAATAAGATGAGAAAATCAGGAATAAGAAAAACGAATGATGCAATGAGAGAAGAGAAAATGCAGCTAGAAAATAAATTGCAAGACAGTTAGTGACTGAAAACAAAGAAGTGATGCAACCATGAAAGAAAATAAGAGAAAAGCTATTGAGACAATGAGTGATTAGTTATGATAATGATAATATTGATGCTTCTCTTACTGTGCATACATATGGGAATACAGAGAGAAAAGGAGATGGGGGGGTGAAGAAAATGAGTTTTTAAAAAACTACTAATAAGTACTCTTTCTAAGGCCATCCACTTTGTCAAAGACATGTTACCGTTAAGATTTTGTAGTATTAAGTATTGTATTTTAAATATTTTGGTGTACCTATATTTATATTGTGTTGCCTATTAGGAACAGAGTCATCGACTCCTATTTGTTTTGTTCATGTCATTTCAATACAAAAACCCCAAATACATAGTCAATAAAAAAGGCGATCGTCGATGAAAAGACAGTCTTCAATAAAAAGGGTCATCTTAAGTAAAAAAGCCAACTTCAGATGAATGATACCACCATCGACAATTGGGGTTATGCTACTGTGATGCATCCATTCTTGTCGAGTCCGAGCATCTAATGTATTTTGGAAAGTGAATTATGTTAGTATGCCTCGAGGCTGCGTTCGTTTGAAAAACTAGTGTTGTTCACTAGGTGCGATGAGTCAAGAGTTAAACCGTTCCTAAAATTTTCTGGTAAGGGGGTTTGTAAGGGTCTAATACAACTGCCAAAGTTACCAAACATGCATGGGGAGGAAACATGAAATAAAATTCAATCTGAAACGCAAGGGAGCTGACCCGGTAACCTCATCTCACGGACAGTTCTAAAACTTCGTTATTTCCCGTAAGGACAAATCAACGTAAGGACACTGGATAAAGTCGAGTTTCAGACGATGTGAATTAACCTCATTCCCATTTAAAGACCGCTTGACAAAAAACGATGTATTGGAACACTGATCTGATACAAATGGGACGCGCATGTGCAATAGAAATAAAACATTACATCTGCCAAGAACGCGGGGAGTGCAATAGGCCGTTTTCAGTTTCTCACTAAAATAGTAAAAATAATGAACACCAATCGACCAATCAAATGACAAGATGTTGATATATTAGTTATATTAAAAGCCACCATTCCTTTTAACTCAATATAAGCGATCTGTAAGCGTGGAGGGTCATTCTCCTAGCGTACCACGCACTGGCCGATGATTGGGCGCAAGTGCACCTTGACAACAATCGCCGATGCTGAGTGGCTCAATCGTGCGCGCTAGTGCAAAATTTGGGGGTGCACTTACTTTTCAAATGTGACAGTGTCTATTAACACAAATCAATTGCTAGGCTACAAAGTGCGAAGAAGACAACCCAAAAGACCATATGCATGACACGATAGCCTGCTAGAGTCAAGCTTCATAAAGGCAGATTACATGAGCATTTATTATAAATCTATAAATTCCTCCTACTGTCGCAATGTAATTAATCGCAACCTATCCACTTTTATAAAATTTTCTTATTGTCTCCATTAAAAACACGTTCAAAAAAATAGCCTTTACCCTGAGGTTGGATTAACTTCTGTCAAACAATTTAAAAAATTTTATATAGAGACTCGGAGAAACTGGAGAGAATTGACTCAATAAAGACTCTTTGATTAATTCCAGTCGCCAGTTGTTCGAGCCCCTTATGTAGATTTGTCTTATCCTCAATTTCTAGGGTTTTGTATCATTACTTGATCACGCGTGCCATGCATTTGAGTTTTAGTTTCGCTTCGTCAGAAATTCTGCCCCCTGAAAACACGAATATAGGACCCACCCCTTCTAAATATACAAAAATACCTAATTATAGTACTTTTTACAGAGTTGTCATCATTATTCGAAATGGAAATTGCAAAGCCTTATCGCCTCTCTAATATGTAGGATTTTTTTATTCCTGTCAGTTCATTAAAAGTTTTTTGGGGGTGTCGACGATTCCCATTCGTTCTGAGAGGTTGCATACTTCACCCAACACTACATAGAAATTCGATTGTTCAGTCACGATACAGAAAAATAGGCCATAATTAAAAATGTCCCGTTTCTCACGAAAGAAAAAGAAAGAAAAATATTACAAGCAAAATGCACTGAATAATTCCAAACATCAAACTGGAACAGACTCTGATGAATTCACATGAGAAAATGATATGAATAAGTTTATTACTCACCAAATTGAAAGTTCTTTTAGTCACCAAGGGATACTAACAAAATCTGATACGTTTAAATTTATTCATCTTGTTCCAGTAATAATATTTGACAGTTTGGTCATATCATTTAAGTAGCTTCGAGTTTTGGTCACCTAACAAACTCAATATTTACGTGGCCTAATCCTCCTCTTCACCCAGCCCTCGAGTTCTTGACACTTATTCCGTTTCTTTGATTGACGCAAACAAAGGAATCGATAACGGTTGTACGACAATCTATTCAATTCAATCTGTTATGAAGCTTTACATAGTCGATACAAAAATCTCATGTAAATGGTTAAAGCATCATATATTCTGTGGAAACAAAGTTGAGCATTTCAGCTGTTAATACGACTTTTAGTTTTAATCTCAACAAATCCCCCTCCAAATGACTGTACCATCGACCAATATGCGTTTTACTGACCGAAATAAAAAATAAGACTATAATATGCCACGATCCGTTCTTGACTAGGACTATTCAATATTGACGTCAGCCACCAGAAATATGTTGGTGGACCAGATGCATACATTCCAGGACTACATACAATAAAGCTGTCAATATCCTGTTTAGCGATTCCACAGGGATCATTGACAGGTGATTGTATTGTTAGTACGGGAATGCGTCTATCTTGTCCACCAAACATGGCTGGCTATTGATAGGTTATGGTCCGATTTTATTAGTGTCACTTCATGATATTGTCGTGGTATTTATGGTATAATTTGGAGGGGAGTGTAGGTAACCTAAACAGCCCAAGATAGGTATTGGTCGTAACAGTCCGTCTGCTTGACGACACAACTATTTTTATGAGGGATGATCAATCGATAAAAATGTAATAAGAATATTGAATCTTTTTAGAGGTATCAGGGTTATATCTAAACAACACAATGCAAAACGTGTGCTGTTTGGATAGGGGCGGTAAGAACTTAGAGAAAAGAGTGAAGTATAAAATTGGAAATTTCAACCCAATAACAATGTAAAACATTTTAGAGTTTTAGTTAATCTTTGCATTGACATAGAAAAACTATGATGGAATTGATAGAAAAAGATCGGAAGAAAGCCGGACAATTGAGAAATCTTAAATGTTGGAAGATATTAATAATAATAAGCTGTTAGGTTTCAAAAATTGTCATTTATTGGATCTATAATTGACCTGCCTTTGGATTCATAAATCGTATAAATAGATATTTCAAATTTGTTGTGAGGAGGTTCTGAAAAAGTGAAAAGGAACAACATTGCTAAAACGATTAACAATGCAGGGTGGTCTAAAATGATTCATATAAAAGTTAGTTTTGAACTCATTGCAACTGATTTGATACAAAAGCTTGTCATCCCAGAAATAGTGCATGGAAAAATATTCCTCGATTTTTTTACCCAAGGCGTATAAGATATCAACATATTAAAGATAACTGTGATTTTAAAAGAGACATGAGGAGATTTCCAGAAAGACAAAGAAGCGCCCCCAATTTTTCTCGAACCTAGGTTTTTTACATATTTGGAAGGTTTACCAATGTATTAGATAAAACATGAGTGAATAGCGAATTACGCGTCTTTATGTAATAAGATGACGATGTAGTATTTTCTGTCGTGAACGACAGGAAGTCAAAAGCATGTGTCGTGGGGAACGATTACGATTTTTAGCAGGAAGTTCAAAACAAGGGTTTCGGTTTTCTTTGAACCCTTTGTCCAATTAACCTTCCAAACGTTTCGGTGAGTGCGTTACCCGTCAGTGAAATTTGAGAGAAATTAAACCGAAACAAATCTCTTCCTGGCACTTTAAGACAATAAATTGAATCGGTAAAGTCAAAATGATAGAGAAAATGCCTACATTCTACCGTGAATGTGATGAAGTTTGGTTAAATCCAAAAAATAACCAATCTCCCAACAAGTAAAAAACTGGGGGAGCAGATAATGGAATAATGAATGCATTGCTAGTAGTAGAGGCCAAACACTTTAAGGAATGGGCAACAAAAATAGGAATTTTATGTCTTTCGATTTATTCAATGAAAATTGAATTTGTTCCTGGTGAAATTAAAACATAGATTTAAACATCAAGCGAATGCTGTTTGCAATACATAGTCTTAAATCAAACAATCCTATTATTTAGTATAGGGTTATAAATCAGAAATACCATTCGAGAAAGTGTGCGGGAAGAAGGTGTGACGATGTTTTTCTATAGTTGAGGGGGCTGAATCAGAATTTTGGGGTCCAACCTCTGGGAAATGTGGGAAACTTGTAAAATAAGGGGGTTAAATTTAGTACAGGCGTAAATTTGAAATCAAAGTCAAAATTGT
>JAMKCH010055717.1:0-15453 GCA_023653785.1 Ophioderma brevispina | reverse complement strand
TAGCTGCCATTGTAATTTGGCAGCCATTTTAATATGGCAGCCATTTTGCTATATGTACATGGCATTACAACATAAAATGTTAGGTTTGGATATGTTGAGGGACAAAGTCTTAGAAAATCAACAAACCATGGTTTGCGCTGTAAACTACCCAAAATAAGCAGCTTTTTCCTGTGAGCGGCAACCATCTTGAATTTAGGCCCTAATGTGTGACCGCCATTTTGAATTTAAACTACGATTGTGGTGAAATCAATAACAGGAAATATTGATTTAAAAAGTTAACGTTTGCAACCACATATTGGCAATAATTAATGCTTTTTATAGGGTGTCGGCCATTTTGCAAATGGCGGCCATATTGAAGGAACTAATTTGCCTAGGTCAGATTTGTTTAGCATACCAATAGCTAGCTAACTCTGTGCAAAATTTGGATTTTCACCCAAAATGCACAATACTTTCACCAGTTTGCATGACTATTATGCCAAAATATGGAAATTAGTTCATCTAACATTTACACTATTTCTAAGTTCTGCCTCATGCTCTTATCATCTACCACTGAAGTTAAGTCAATTTCACTCCTTGAGTCATTGGCATAAGGTGTACAAGACGGATGGTTTGCATGTTCATTTTCGCACCGCCTATGGGCGCGTATGCGCTTTGAAACAAACGCTCACATTTAAAGCACTATCGTTGATTTGCTAAATCAGAAATCAAAAAATCATCGAGAAAATTCAGATTTTAGCATGTACGTAACGTAACAAGTACAGGTATCCTACCATCCCCTACAAATGATTAAGACCAGAAGCAAAGCAACATAATAAGGGACAGGAATCGGGATTTTAGTCATTACTGTCCCGAACGGACACTTACTACACACAGATAATTGTGGAGGAATCGGATCTTCGCAACACTGCCGTTTTATTCCTTTTCTTTCAATTCTCAGCTGGAAAAGGGGTAAATTTATGAGAATTTACAGACTTATCTTCCACTTTGAGCTTTCCTGCAATTTCAAATATTTTTCAAATCACTGCGGATAGTGTCTTAATGCTATGATCCATACATAAAACACACGGGTTATTTGGTTTTCTTAGATGCTAGATAGATCAGGAAATATCCTCTGACCTCCATATCACATCCAACCATGCATTCATCTGGTTTCCATTACAAAGCAATTAACATAATAAACCTTTTAATTTCAGGTTTATGAGGTGCAGAGGTATAAGAGACATAATGCTAACTTTGTACCACAAAAGACAGGGTGTGGAAGTTAGGAATAGTCGCGATTGATTTGAATCCATATCAAAGCACCCACATTAACACAAGGACTATGGCAGCCCCAGCCAATGTAGGGGAGGGTTTGCACCCAAATTGTAAATGCACACCCAAATTTTGTCCATATGGCCAATGCTTGTACACCAATACTTAAAAGGCTGAATTACAGATTTCCCGATGAGGGCGGCACTCATTTTCAAACAAATCAGTTTTTCCATGTTACACACACTGTACAATAAAAGTTATTGCAAATGCAGAAAAAAATTTATTATCACAAATGATTCAAATTGTACCTGCGGTTCCTAACCACACATGGTGCATTGAATGTCAAAGTTGTGTTTTTCAAACAATGTTATTCCCAAAATCCTAGAGTGCGAAAAAAATTTTGATTTGAATGCCACGTTCCTAATCTGGCTATTGACAAGAGCTTGGCTATGACAACTGCCGATTGCACCCCAGAAGGAATACAGACACAGGAACGCCACAATGACTCAAAATTAGTGCTACATGAATTTGTACAAGTTTGGGTAGGATACTTTAAATGTTACGGGAGAAAAGTACAGTGCTTGTGTGGACCAGAAATGAGATAACAATGGAAGACAGTGGTCTTTAAAAAAAAATCAGAAAATTTTGAGACATCCGCATTGCAATTTGAATGACAAATCATGTGGTTTGTGCAAATCATGTCTGAATAATTATTCACATTCACGACAATTTCCAAGTGTTGGAAACTCCGTTGATGATTTAACAATAGCCGAAAATTGTATTCATCCAAATTCTACCAACTTCAGGGTTTTTAGATGTATTTAGTGAATGGTCGGTCAATAATAATCTGAAACTAAATCCCTCCAAATGTTAAGCCTTACAGGTTTGTTTGAAAAGAATGTGCCGTACCGCTGATATAAAAAAATTATGGTGTTTCTCTGAAGTTTGTTTCTGAAGCAAAATCTTAGTTTTGGATGCAGGACAACCTCAAATGGGATAGAAATATTGCTGATATTGTTTCTAAAACAATCGCGGTTTTGTTATGCTAGGCCTTTAAAACGATTTGGTTTTAAATTCAAGAATTTATTTCAGTTTTACAAGTATGTTAGACCATTATTGAATATGCAGATTAGTTTTGGCCTTCCTCACCACCTCAATTCAAGATCATACTTTATTGGAAGCAGCTGCAAAAAATAAAAAAAAAAAGAGCTTGCAAAATAATTCTGGGAAAACTATATGATGGGTACACAAATGCCTTGATCTTTGCCAACTGGACTCTCTAGCTGATAGGAGGACAGATCATTGTCCGAATTTGCCGAAGGGCTCTCTCTTTCCAATCGTACCGTACAAAAGATCTCATCCCTCCTACCAGCATGACCAGGTTGCAGAGTCATGGCAGGGTCCTTCGCAATGCCAATCAAAATCACAGCTCTATGCAAGGACTGATCGTTTTAAAAATAGTGTCCCATCCCATATTTTATTGATTTACTGACAATTAATTGCCCATGCCATGTTTGCATTTTTATCTTTTTTTAATAAGCTGATTTAATTGCATCAATTCGCTTTTTTGACAGTGTGTATTATTTTGTTTTTATAATTATGTCTTGAACATGTTCAATATCTCGTTTTAATTTTGTATTTTGCTTATAATTACTGTGTTTTTTAATGATTTTAAACACTTGTAATTTGGCCTTAAGGACCACGATTTGTGTGTGAAAAAATATACTATACTTACCTATGACAAACATTATGTCAACGGTATGATTAAAAGTTCTTTTCAATTTTTCACGTGACCACTTTCTTGTCATTAATTCCCGATTCCAACAGCAATGTCTTGCTCCCTCATCTTACATGACTTATCTCTTTCCGGTCCTCACAAGCACTGCACTTTTCTCCAGTAAACATTTATAGTAAACCCCAACAATTCCATTTAGTGGCCTATTTGGATCATTTGTGGCCGTTCACCGTGTCCTGTATTCCTTCTGGGGTTGCAATAGGCAAGCTATCGACCACCAACTATTTTAATCCGCCATTATGGCGCTCCATATTTAGGGACACATGACAATCAAATCAATATTGTTCGCACGTCAGGATTCTGGGGAATAACTTCTGTTTCAAAAACACAAGCTTGACATCCTACATCATACGTATTAAGAACATATGTACAATTTGAAATCATCATTTGGTAATTATGAACTCTTATTTGGGGCATTTTTGCAATACGTTTTGTCCATGTGTGTACATAATGTTTGTCATCTTTTTGAACCTCAATTTTGGGCATTAGTCTTTCTATGCATTCCTGTGCACTTTGCATTTCGCTGGCATAGAACACACTGAAAATGCCTTACTCTTGGGCTGATATTCCAACAAACTGACTTCACTCAACTTTGTAGTTAATACAGTCCCTGATCCCCACATAGGCGTGTTATTTAGGGACATTACACTCCCATCTTGGAGTTTGGCTATCTTTCCTTTTTGGAATTAGTGTATTTATTTTATTTCAGAACACAGTTAGAGACCCCATTTTTGTTTAAATTTTTTAGGTTTTTTCTTTTTTTAAATTTTTCTAATTTTGCTTTAAAGGTGCAAACGAGAGATTTTGAGGCACTCAGAGATTGTGTCATAATATAATTTCATATAGATTGAACACTCAATAGATTTCTGACCTTGTAGTTGGCTAAAGAAATCTCTTAAAAGAGAGGAAAAATGTGATTTTGATCACCTATATTTCAATCTAAACATATGCTGAATTTTCGTATTTGCTCCTATAACCGAAATTAGAAATTTCCTAATTTTTGTACAAGAACATTTCTTCTTTCTCAGCTTATCCTGTGAGATGGGATTATATTGTGGAAAGCTTTACATCAGGGCAAAATCAGTACTTTGATTTTTTTAGTGCCAACTGAGGTGAAATCCTCTCGTTGCACCTTTAACAGACACGTATTAGTGACAGACCTAATACTACATTGATTTCCAGTTTAATCATCACGGCAAGTAAACCTGCAAAAAATAAAGCAGCAAATTTGCAAAACTAAGTAAGGTGCTTAACCTCAGATGCCTAGAAAATTTCTAATCAAACGATGCTTTATACATTTTACAAGTATTTAGAATTTAAAAGAATTTCAACTCGAGTTAGTCCTTTTTTCGTTACCTTTTTGTTAACAATGTCTGCATTGCATTCTAAGTTGTGTATGTACGTACCCTACCTCGTGACACTAAATTAAGTAAAGCTTTTTATTTACATTCGCCCTCACCTGAAATGAAAGAAAATAAAGGTATGATTTTGGGAACCGTACTCTCTTTACGACGATTGAACCCAAGCGATACCATTATTTTAAGTGGAAGAACGGAGGCCGAGTTCTTCCCACGCAAACATTGTGTCGCCGGGTTCAATTCGTCGTAAAGGAGTACCGTTTCCCAAATCAACCTTAGTCTCATTCTTAAACATCTTTTCATTCAGGTCATCTTTACCATTTCGCCGATGCTTTAAGTCTAAAACAACAAGAAGGACTGCCCCGCCCAATTGACAACAATCGAACAACCCGTTGAACCAACGTCATACGCACCAGACGATCAACGTAGCTCGCTCGCAAACTTAGCAAAACGCGGTGTGACGCGAGCGCTTCAAAACCTAAAAATAACTTCAAGTACGCAGCGCGTACTACTGGGTTCATTATTAAACGAATTAAAACCGGCATCAACCACTGAAATTTGCTTACATTTTCACAGATGATTAAGAATTAATATCAATGAGTACGAGTCTATGATATTCATGTAATATCCCATTTGTTGATTAAGTTGGCCTATAAATGCCTGGATGTCTTTAACCTCTTTAACGTCCTTCTCTGTTTTTGGAGTAGTTATTTTTATAGCAAAATGCATTTCCTATCTTCCAATGTCCTAGACTATCATTTGAGAGCAAATTGAAGAATTTCTGATTTTTGTGAAATAGTGCGCCCTCAAGATTTTTTCAAAATCATATTTTTTGCATGGTTGGTAAGGCTTTTATATACACAAGCCCTCACCCGAATGATAAGACCAAGATCGAGCTTCCTTATGGGTACACAGAACGAGTTTATAATTTAACCGTCGACGCAAAATTCAGCTGACGACGAAATTGGCGTTAACACAAGAACACCGCACGCTAGATGCATGTTTTTTCCACCTATCACACTTGTTTTATCGTTCTATAACCTTGTGGTTTTAATATCATGATACGAGTCCAAATCATGTAATATACACATTTGTTGATTAAAGTTATGAAAACTTAAAAGTTGGGCCTACAAATTACCTGAAGTCTTTAACCTCTTTTTAGCAATCCTATCTGTTTTTAGTATTTTATTTTTATGTGTAAAATGCATTTTCTTTCTTCCCATGGCCTAGTCTATCATTTGAGAGCAAATTGAAGAAATTCATATTTGTAAAATGTGCCAGTGCCGCTTTAAGAGGGGCACTACACTGGCACTTTTTCACAAATAGGAAATTTGCTCAATTTGCTTGCTGTGATAGTCTAGGCCATTGGGAAAAATGAGATATATTGTTACACTTAAAAATAACATACCCCAAAATAGATAAGGACATTAATAAGAGCTAGACTCCAGGTAAGCTCAGGTAATTTGTAGGTCAACGTAAAAGTTTGCCATATCAACAAATGTGCTATACATGAATATCACAGACTCCTCTCATTGAATTATAACCACAATTTCCCATTTTTTCCTGCTGTTAATCAAACTCCGCCCTGTGTTTTTCTTGTGTTAAACTCCATTTCCATGGTCAAAGAAATGTCACCGGAGTCCTATATTATAAATTGGTTTTGTTTTACCCCTAACATAAGGTGCTGATTTAGTCTTGATATTTCAAGGTAGGGCTAATGTATATAAAGCATCACAACATGAAAACTACCAATTTTGTAAAATTTTAAGGGTGCCCTATTTTTCAACGTGCAGTGTCTCCTTTAGTAAATACCTATTCCTGAGCTGTTTGACAAATCAACAATGTTGTATCAATAACGTGTTTTAAAGTAAAATCAAGTGGCCTGACCGATCAGATTCGTCCATTTGCACCTGGCTTCTTTTTACAAGGTTGCGTGTTCCATCGTCTTTGGGACCAACCCTGATTTTCCCGGAGTATAATCGATTTTTGATATCATGATGAAAGGCCATAGTTTGTCGTCATTGTCGTCCGAAATTTGAGCCCTCAAATCCGTTTCATTCCCAAGATAATAAAACAAAAAACAGCCGTTTTAATGTTCCATCATTTGCCACAGTATTGAATAGAGCGGTGCACTAGGCATTTCGCGTCGAAGCATCAAAGCGCAAGTTTGTTTCCTACGTACTTGAATGGGGTTGTGTGCAAGTGCCAGCTCTCATATCAAGTATGATAACCCCATACACATAAATCGGAACAAGCACCTTTCAATACGCACATCTCTCTTTGGAAAATGGTCAATCAATTAACTGAAGGTATTAACATCAGTGTATGGCCAGGGCCTTAAAGCTCCCAAGTTTTTTGCCATTTGCCATATAATGAAACATTCCCTTACAGCTTTGTCACGAAAAAGGAAGGGTCCCTGGGTGAGAAATGGTCCTCCCTGGTAAGCCACCTGTGCATTGTACACAGTACAGACCATGCAATGAACCCTTCGGGCCTCACACCTGTTTGATGGGCGGGATAAGTTTCAGATCCTTGCATCGGTGTCGTGCATGCGTCGTAGGATCATAGAAATGAAACATGTGTCACACTCTCCGTGGTGGCAATACAGATACGGATAACCGCCGTCTTGAAGATTCTCCAATGCAACACCCCCATTGTCTTAGCTTGCATCTCCATAGGCACACCCACTCGTCCTTGAGAAGCCCAATTCCTGATGGGCTCACTCAAGTCTTTGCCAAGCTGGATCACTTGTATCAAATAGAAGGGTTTCGATGAAGAAGTAAGACGATTTTGAACACTCTTTGCTCGTACATCTTCTGGAAGATCGGGACCATTCACTGCGTTCTTCCCCTCTAAATATGCCTCATCTGTTACACAGGTGATCACACGTTTGATGTCCTGCAATGGTCTGTGGGATAACACCATGAGCTCGCGATCAAACATTATCATTCACTTTGGAGTCCCGCACTTTACCACTGAGAGATGGGGTTTGAAAAACCACATTACCAAAAGGGTAATGGTGTTTTCAACATTTGTTTCCGCTCTGTTCTGGCTTCAAAAAGTGATTGTACTCCATGTCCCACGTATTCCGGTTTGTTCGGAATCGCCCGCGTGTGCATGCCACGGAGTTGCATCGTCTTTGATTTTTTGGGATTCTTAGGGGCAGTCCATACGAAACTGCAGAGTACTCAGTCTCTGCCCTCGGCCTGCCGGCAGAGCTTCATGCAGCTCAAAAACCTGAAATCTAAAGGTCATTTTTGTTTTGAGGCCAAAGATCATAACTTTGAAGAGACAAGTTTAACCAAATTTGGCAGTAGTCTTCTACGCATTCTGTACACTTTGCATTTCGATGGCATGAAACACACTGAAAATGCCCTACTCTTGGGCTGATATTCCAACAGAACTGACTAAACTCAAAATTTGTAGTTACATCCCTATCCCCAAAATATGGCTTGTTATAGGGTCCAGTACTCTTCCCATTGGATATCTCATTTTTAAAAATGAGTGTCATATTTATTCAAGAAACACACGTAGGAGCCCATTTTGTTTTGTATTTAGTCAATTTTGAAAACCAAATTTAATTTTTGCTTTAACAGACACATGTATTAGTGAATATACAGACCTATTTGCTAATAATTAAGTACATGTGGAATTTTGATTTCCAGTTTGATCATCACATAAACATTGCAAGGCTAACCTCACAAAGTAAATAAACCTGCAAAAATAGATGAAGCCAATTCTCAAAATCTAAGTAGGAGCTTCAACATCAGATGCCTAAGAAATTTCTAATCATACTATACACTTTATACAATGTATTTTGAAAAGAACTATAACTCAAGTTAGTCTTCATTCTGATTACCATTTGGTCAAGAATGTCTGGCTTATGCATTATATTGGTTGTGTACCCTACCAAATACCAAATGGTGTATCACACTTAAAGTTGTATTTCGTGATCCTAACTCAATTTTGTTTATGGTTCACTAGATATGCACAAGAAAAGGTTATTTCCAAAATTTCAGTTGATTCTGATGGTATATTTTAATGTTATGAGCAAATGTTTGTATTACGCTGACCACTGTGTTGTAATTTGTCCTTTTATGGACAGAAAATACAAAATTACACATTTCTTCCAGAGCGGATCGAATTTGCAAGTAAGATTAGGCACACGTATACTTAGCCCAACGGTTCAGATGATATAAAAACCAACTTTTTTTAGGTAAGTCTAGGGAACGAGGCTGTGGATCACGAAATGTGCCTCTAAGTAAACCACGACATGTAATCACTGAGCATGTGGAATCATCCTAAAGTACACAATGTTGTATCAATAACGGTGTTATAAAAGTCAAATGAAAGTGGCTGAATGGATCAGATTCAGTCATGTGCACACTGACTTCTTTTAAATGTACAAGCACTTCAGAAAATGGTCAATCAACTGAAGGTATTAACATCAGTGTATGGCCAGGCCTTAAAGCTCCCAAGTTTTTTGCCATTTGCATCATAGTGCAGCATCCTGAAGCATTTGTCACAGAAGAAGGAAGGGTCCATGGGTGAGAAATGGTCTTCCCTGGTAAGCCACCTGGCAGTGTACACATTACAGACCATGCAATGAACCCTTCGGGCTTCACACTTGTTGATGAGGCGCGGATAAGTTTCAGATCCTTGCAGTCGGTGTCGTGCATGAGTCGTAGATCAGAGAACATGAAGACGTGTTCACACTCTCCTTGGTGGCAATACAGATACGGATAACCAAGCCGTATGTGAAGATTCTCCAATGCAACACCCTCCATTGTCTTAGCTTGCATCTCCATAGGCACACCCACTCGTCCTTGAGAAGCCCAATTCCTGATGGGCTCACTCAAGTCTTTGCAAGCTGGATCACTTGTATCAAGATAGAAGGTGTTTTCGATGAAGAAGTAAGACGATTTGAACACGTCCTTTGCTCGTACATCTTCTGGAAGATCGGGACATTCACTGCGTTCTTCCGCTAAATATGCCTCATCTGTTACACAGGTGATCACACGTTTGATGTCCTGCAATGTCTGTGTAGACAACACCATGAGCTCACGATCAAACATTATCTTCACCTTGGAGTCCCGCACTTTACCACTGAGGAGATGGGGTTTGAAAAACCACATTACCAAAAGGGTAATGGGTTCAACAATTTGTTTCCGCTCTTGGTCTGGCTTCAAAAAGTGATTGTACTCCATGTCCCACGTATTCCGGTTTGTTCGGAATCGCCCGCGTGTGCATGCCACGGAGTGCATCGTCTTGATTTTGGGATTCTTGAGGCAGTCCATACGAAACTGCAGAGTACTCAGTCTCTGCCCTCGTGCTGCCGGCAGAGCTTCATGCAGCTCCATCTTGTCAACTGGCTTTTTGACAGTCACTTGGGCTTTTAAACCACTAGGATCACACACGCCTTCAAGTTCTTTGACAATCTCGTCATTTGTCCCCAGCAGTTCACACAGCATCTCGCGCTTTACAGGGTTAACAGCATTGGGCAAGTAGTCTACAGTGTCCAGTACGGACTCCCACTGGGAGACAAAGCTACCCACATGAATCAAGGGGGAGACATTGAGGTCTTCTGGCTTGACAAAGTCATCGTATAATGCCGCACCATCGTCACCACTTGTGTCCTCGTCCATTTTGAGTCCTCAGGTAATAATGGAGAAAATGTTGCACTGTAATATAAAAGACATGAATTGAAGTGAATATGAAAATAGTATTCTTTGTCATTGTCGGTGCTTACTTTACAACATTTTAATTATGTAGTGCAATTTAGGCAAATTTGAATGCAAATGCTCCAGGAGCATAGCAAATATGCTCCTAGAGCATATTTGACTTTCATTATTTTTCCAGATTATTTATGCTCCAGGAACATGTCCTCCAGGACCATATTATCGTGCCAAAATCTCACAAAAGTGAGCACTGTGACAATACCTGTGGGTGAAATAAATTTGTTGATTAGATTCAGAACAATGAATTTAAGAAGAACAGTTTGGTGATAGAATTCATACATGTTGCTAAAATATAGAGCACTAGTACTCTTCGACTGTTGGTATTCCTTGGAAAATTGTTTGCCTAGCCTTATAAACACTGAGCTAGTAAAATCTCACTTCCATTGGCACAGTTCAATACCCTCCATTCGCCAGTGTATTAGAAAACACCCCTGGTTTTTGGGTATGATATATGATACCCAGATCACATAAGGTCAGTTCATGTCAATGTATGTACAAGTACAATCCACTAAACTGTGTCCTTGGTGGATGAGCCTTTTGTAACTCATAGTGAAAGTCCCTATTGGAGATATTCTGGCCGATTCTCAGATCAGCATTTTTTGTGTTTTGTTCAAAATAAACCATTCTATTGACTTATTGTACCAAATTACCTCATGGAGGGAGTCCCCTTGCTATCATATATTTTAATTCCGGTCAGAAAAATGCAAAATTACAGAAAAATTCTGAAGATTTTCAAACTCTAATGGCAAACCCACATTTTCTTTTTTTTTCTTTTTTGTTTTTTTTTTTTTACCAATTACCTTGAAATTACACCACAGAAATTGTGTGTATCCATCAACTCATCTATCTTGTTCCTCAAGAGGTGGTATTTCTGAATCATGAAGACATGGGTTATCATCCAGATATGCCCAAGATGAACTTCTACCAAGTTTTGAGTTCATCCAAGTGCAAAAAGGAATTGATTATGCAGGGTCACTGTTATTACATAAGAAAAAAGTAATTAGTTTCAACGTAACTATATCTTGACAAAAATGTTCCTTTAAAAGGGACATAATGGATGAAAAAAAAAATTGACATAATGAAAAGAACCCCTTACTGAAATCACTTCCATGAGTTTGAAAAACAATTGGATGTTTACATTCTTCTGTAAAAGCAGTAAAACAGGAAGAGTTCCCGGGGGGAGGAGGAAGTTTGTTGCACTTCTGGAAACAGAAAAGCAAGGTGTTGAAATCCCTGACAGAATTTACAGTGTATTAGCATGTTGCGACACAATTCAAAAGCATTCAGACCAGAATCAGGCCAATTGTACTTAAGGCTTGTAGTAAGATATTGATTCTACAGTGAAGGATGGATTAGCCAGGATTAGCACCATAAAGCAATGGCCTGAGAGCTGATGACAACATGCTTTTCAGATTGGTAAATGATGGCAGTAATGTCGATCCTTGTTCCAGAAATTGCCACAAACTGCCACCTCTCCCTGAAAATCTTCCTGTTTTTACAGAATGTAAACATCCAAATTGGTTTCAGACTCCATGGAAGTGATTTCGGTAGGGGTCCTTTTCATTATGGTCAATTTTTTTTCATCTGCCATTATGTCCCTTAAAAGACAAGAAAAGAATGGCTCAATATTTGTGTGTTCTATGCATTGAGCAGCACATCCCCATGGGAAGGTACAATTTTCATGCAGCGTCACGGTCCGCACGGACCAGGATACGGCAGCGACTAATGTAATTTTATAAAAAAGGTTATTATCTTTTTAGAGTAGCAATGTCAGCAGCATTTAGGGTATATAATTTAAAGGACATGAAGGCTACTACTTTTTGATGCATTTTTCCATTATAAAAAATACAGAGGTCAGAGGACCGCTTGTGTCGCCTTTCGTCGCGGTTTGGTTTTGAATGATAGGCCTCACATTATCTTTGACCCTGATATATGACCTTGGACCTCTGTTCAGGGTTTGCATGTAAGTTCCAAGTTTGGGTTCCAATTGAACTTCAGCTTCTTTTAAAAGGAGGTCAATTTTACATTTTCAGCCTATTTTACAACTTGACCTCACATGACTTTTGACCTTTGTTATGTGACCTTTGCCCCTTTGTATTGTGACCTTGAACCTTGTATGTGAACTGTGACCTTTGTAAACAAATGAGGGTTTGCATTGGTTAACTCCACAAAACCAAGTTTGGTTAAATTGAACTTCCACTGTTTTCAAATAGGTTCAATTTACATTTCAGCCTATTTACAAATTACCTCACATGACCTTTGAACTTGGTCAATGACGTTAACTCACAAACGGGGGATGGCCAAGGTGACACCTGTGACCCGAGTTTGATTTTTTTTTTAAGTTTGGTTTAAATCCTTTGTTGATATTACAGGCAAATATTAACCCTTTTCACAACAACAGACAACAACATAACAGCAACAGCAACAACAGTGGACAAAGTGATCCCCGCAGGGGTCTTCCTGCCTTAGGGCAGGCCGCAACACAAAAAGGGTGGTTGAAACATTCTTTAGAAAACAAAAGGGGTCCAGAAAAACCCTCAAATACAAACCGGCATTCCATGCCAAACACCAATTTGTGGAACCACCCTCTCAGATTTGTTCAAATTGCAGTCAAAACTACATTTTCACCGCTGTGAAAAGTCAGTGTTTAAGTGCAAAATTTGAATGAGCCTCTGCTTGGATGATGACAACACAGAAGTATATGAGTGCCCCCCAAAACAATCATCTGTGTTTCCTTTTAATCCGGAAATCAGTAAAAAAAAAAATCAAAAACAGATTTTGTGTGCATGTCTGGTACATGTAACAGGTACACGTCCTTAACATAGCCTCGCAAATGATAAGACTTAGAAGCACAACAAATAAGGGACAAAATAGGATATTTTAGTCATTATGTCTGTACGGACACTTATACAAACACATAAATGAATGGAATTCCATATCTTTGAACGCTGCCATTTTTTCTTTTCTGTGGCAATTCTCAGTTGGGAAAACGTAACTTAATTATGGAATTCTAGAAAACATGCTTCATTTTAAGTTATTTCTGCAACTTTAATAAACATAGCGGATGGCGTCTCAAAAAATATACCACTAAACAGCTGATTGTGGTCATTAGTTTCCGTTTACGGACACTTAACAAGTACTTGAAGGAGAATCATATCTTTGAACGAGTGTTTTCTACCTTTTCTTTTATTTTTCAGTGGAAAAAGTGGGGTACAGAATCTACAAGACTTATCCTTCACATTGTCCAATTGGAATACTCTTTGCAAGTTTTTCAAATATTTTGACTCTTTCGGTTGAATCACGAGAGTGGTCCTTTACAGGTGCGTGTTTCGATCATTTTGGGGATCACCCCTAGAAAGTCGATTTTGCATATCAAACCCGGAAAGACCTTATTTTTCTCATTCATTGTCGTGCCTGAAATTTGAGCCCTCAAACTCCATTTTCATTGCAAGATTATAAACCATACAAGGCGGTTTCTCGAACCACAAGTCCTCCTCGCCCTTCTTTTGTCGCTTAATTGGAAAGACACAAAGCAGCACACCAGAGTTCAACTGTGCGAGTCCAGGGTGTCCCCAAGTTGTGCAACCAGATAAACCCCAATTTCTTAACTATTTTTACTTCCCACTCTTTCATTTGAGGGTCACAAACATTTCCATTGTGGAGATATTCATCTTGAAGTTGAAATCCCCCCCCCCCCCCGAGCGTAAGTCAGAGTGTTTAGGAGTAGTCTGGTGCTCGGCACCCCAAAGAAAACCTTGCTTTGACCTTGCGGCAGAGTCGCACACAAAATATTTTGATGGTTTCTAGGCAAGATTGACCTACTGAATCTAAATCTGGATGATGCCACTTTGGCATCCTTGATCATGTTTTGAGATAGGTGGTAGAGGTAAATTAAACAGGGTAAAATTGGTAATGCTTCATAATGGGGTTAAAAAGTGCATAGTCATGTTAGCTGGTCCTCTGGATTACAAAAGTAATAGTTTGCTATACTCTAGGACAATTTACTTTTAACACATCAATTCGAAAATGGTTCAAGGTCATCCTGGGGTAAACCATTTAGAATGCAAATATCTACAAAAATGGGCTCAAATTCTTCATCTGTTTATATTAATGTCCATATAGGTTAACAACTTTGTTGGACATTTGGTGGTAATAAATAAGGGGGAAAGAATGGAGAAGGTCCACAGGTGTCTATTGGGGTTAATCATTTTATTCTCTGTTAGATACCTTAGCATTGATTGACATGAGTTAATGTTTATTTTTTGTTTTAACACATTCTTCCCCATACGAACAATTTGAAACCAATCAATTTGAAACAAAATCGGATCCTTGTAAATATTTAATCCCCTATGACCCGCTTTTTGCACAATTTTGGTCTGTAGTTAAACACAAAAGGTTGGCAGGTATAGCAAACTATAACCTTTTTTTAAACCTTAGGACAAGATAAACACTTCTATACATATGGGTTTTTTTTTTCAAACCACATGAACATTTACAAATTTACCCTGTTAAATTTACCCCCGTCCCTATCTCACAATGCTCAATGATCCAAAGTGGCATCATCCAGATTGGAAAGCAGCAAGGTCAATGTGCCGCCAGAACATCAAACAATTTGTGTGGAACCTTGCGCAATGCCATATGTGGTCGAGCACGGACCGAGAGTAGCACCCCTTGTTTTGCATTTATATAATTCTTCTTTACTTCCTGCTCTTTCATAATTTCATTTGACACCACCCCCAGGTCACATCAACATTTTCCATGTGGAGATATTAATCAACAAGAGTCCTCAACAAGAGCATTACTAAGATGTTTAGGAGTAGTCAACCCCCCTGGTTTTGCATTTTGATAGTCTTCTCCACCTCTCCTCTTTCATTGACACCACCCTAGGGGTCACAACCGTTTCCATTGTGGAGATATTAATCTTGAAAAGTCCCCCACCTGACACAAGTAAGAGATGTTTTAGGAGAGTAGCACCCCCGGGTTGCATTTATAGTATTCCTATACTTCTCACTCTTTTCATTTGAACCACCATAGAGGTCACCAACATCTCCGTTTGGGAGATTATTAATCTTGAATGTCCTCCACATAATCATAACCAAGAGAGTGGTTCGGATAGCACCCCTGGGTTCAATTTTATAGTATTCTTTTATTTCCTGCTCTTTCTTTGACACCACCTCCCAGGGGTCACCCGCTTCTTTCCACCAAGTTACATCTCATAGCCCTTACGGAACTCCAGATAATCGTACACAAGCGCCGGTGAACACGGACGTCAGGCAACAGACCCCACCCTAGGGGTCACAACATTTTCCAT
>JAMKCH010055715.1:0-16946 GCA_023653785.1 Ophioderma brevispina | reverse complement strand
TGCTCCACATTTTATAATAGTCTACCTGACCTTTAGTATAGTACATCCTCGCAGGACGACCACACGAACTATTATCGATCAAGACAGGTGGTCGACGTAAGGTTTACCACTCTGATTACGATAGGTGTTTATTACTTCGGCATTTGTATCTTTTCTACCGCCCACTCTCCTGCCCCAAATTGCTCACAATAATTTTATAACAAAAGTTTCTATTATCACGAACATTTCACGTAAACTGGTTTAACACCAAAGAAAGCTTTCAAAAGTGAAATGCAAGTCAAATGCAGAAGTGTTTTCTTGGTAAATAGACCTGCCTTTATAAATTTGCAATCCAAGAATTTTAAACGAACCTGTGGGTGACCTTAAGAAGTCCACCGTGAATACAAATAATGTTCAGGTCGGGACAATATGTCCAATATATATTCTGTAGCATTACTTAGTGGGAGGGTAAGGTGATATACAGGTCAGTAGAGATACGGTTAAATTAAAGTTTATTTCTCATGCCGGTAAAATTGGAGTTTTCCATTGCTTCAAAAAAGGCGTTTCTCCTCGTGCACACTGACGTAGAAAAAATTGTCTTTTTTGCCTTAGCTTCTCCTAAGAACTTCAGTAAATAAGATGGGACACGCCATAGTATTTATATAATAATAAGTGTATCTTTCCACTGTTTTGTCTCCGTTCCAAATTGGGAACGGGAACGCACGCACAGTTTATAAAAGATCACAATATTTCCATACTCTGTGTTTTACTGAAGTTTCATGTGATTTGTGGGTCTTTATTTATCACTGCTATTTTGAAAATTGTGCCAACAAAAATTAAATAACGGGCGAAAATGGCAATTAAAAGAAATGGATACTCCGACACATTTCTCAATTTTGCTTTTGGACAAGTAAAGAATGTTATAATTTTGAAACAATATGCAAGGCACATTTTGTAATTTGGACGCATTCCTTTACGTTCAAAACAGACATTTCCATGTTTTTGCTTTTCTTAAGGCAAAGCTTTGTTTTAGAGTTTAAACTGAATTCAATCTACCCACAATTTTTGTAAATTCAGTGATAAAGGTCTTAGGTACAGATCCTTACCGAGTTCCTTTTAGTCCGATTATTTTTAGTTCGTCGGGACCACCAATTTTCCTTAAAATGAAGAACCCGTGCTTTCCTTTGAGAGGAAAAATGCATCATTAACTTGAAAGTGAAGTCTGGACAAGTCTCTACTTTATATAATAATACCTCTCGAAATTTTTGTACAGAGAAAGTAAAGGCGAAAAAAATTGTCTCCGAAAACCGCACATACGCTTTCAAAATCCGCAATCTGGATATGACCATGATCCTTAACTCAGACCCATGGTTTTTAGGGTTCTTTGTTTTGTCGGCATTGTAAAATTGTTTAAAGTTTTCAACAAAAAATAAAAAAACAAAAAATGGGGGCTCTCATTGCCTTTTGATTTTGTTCAACTAAACACCCCATATCGTCATACAGTTTTGTCCTTTTTTCTAGAGAGCCTGACAATTAATCGTATATTCTCGAGACACAAATATAACTCAGAGAGACAGGGAAGGCATTTGATAACTGCACTCTCCATTTGGTTGATTTCTCTTTGATAGATCATATCAGCATCTTCCTGGGTGATTGATTGTTTGTAACAAAACAACCGGATTACATGCGAAAGTACTTCGGGGAAGCAAACAGACGAGCCATAATCAGATTGGCAGTACTGAAATAAATCAACTACGGTAAAATTAGAGCAAATAATGGTGAAAACCACTGACCAGAACAGTAGTTTTATATTAAAAGATAAATTTAATTTCACGGATGTCTGCTACTGCGTTACTACAGAACATTGTCTCTCCGCCTTCAGAAAAGTACATCAAGACTACAAAAAAAAGGACATCTAGTCCTGTTTTCGATGGTTCAAAAATGAAAGATGTCCACACATTAAACTCTTTGTCGTCACCATCCCAGCTTTAAACCGAGGCAAATGTACTAAGACCCTCAAAGTACAGGTACAATCATAACACTTAACCAAATTTGGAGAGTAGCAGTGAAATTACGCGTTTGTAAGAGCTATTAGGGTCTATTTCTAGTGACCGGTTCAATCTATGTAAAGATTTGGGACTTTTAATAATTAAGAATCGCTGCTAAGTAATGTTGTTTTCTACATTTAAACAAACCAATACGCTTTGGCATAAACAATTCACTGTCACGTCAAAAGAACGCCTCTCACGATACCGGCTTAAATGCACCACAAACATAAACTTCTCAATTGATTTTCAAATAAATCCTGGAGTCATATTTCCACTTCACAGCCTTTTTGTTAGTAATTTGAAGGTACATGGAGCGGAATTAAGGTCCAGCATTTCAGACTAATATTTTTTTAATCATGTTTTAAACACCCTTGGTTGCTATATTAGCCCTTAATAGCTTTAACCCTAAATGTGGTACCACGGGATTCCTCGGCGTTTACAGAAAACTGAACACATTTGCATCTATACCCCATTTCCTTA
Organism: Ophioderma brevispina; assembly: GCA_023653785.1. NCBI lineage: Eukaryota > Metazoa > Echinodermata > Ophiuroidea > Amphilepidida > Ophiodermatidae > Ophioderma > Ophioderma brevispina. Next base: position 14,439 of record JAMKCH010055715.1, on the reverse strand, counting down.
CCTCTGTGCAGTAATGTCATTGGCGAAATTTGAATAGGCTCACCAGTAAGCGCGAGCTGCCTTAAAGCGACGGCGTTTTTACACTCGCGCACAAAGACCGTGCGTCAAAGCTGCGTCAAGGTTAATGACATCACTGCACGGCGGTAGATAAATGGACTATAGTTGGATCACTTGTGACGTATTACCTGGTTTTTACCATGATTTGTGCTTCACTTTCTGTAACGCCACGGGATATCCTCGGAGTTACATAAACTGAAACAATATCATGTTAAAACGAGTATCAGTCGCAAAGATTATCACCATAGATGCAATGTTGTGTATTTAACTTAATCCATTTAGAAAGTTAGGATTGCAAAGATTTCAACAATAATATCGACATTTTAATTAAAGGCTAAAGGACATCGCCGGATAAGGACAGAATGAGGCCCTCTATAATCATCCTAGTTATATTTCACATCAATTTTGAGTGGTGTTTTACAACTACTTAACATGTACCAATGTGTTTTTTATCCCAAATACACTTGTATCAAGAAAAATGAGAAAGTCTGAAAAACTTCAAGGGCATGCTCTCTGTAACAGCAAAGCTGAGAGTATTCCTCCATTCCCATGACGCATTTATTACTTCAATGAAAACAGTGAGATGTTCATAGCTGCCCTTTGTTATGGATCTGTAAGTGACATCTAGACATGCCTTTTGTCCTTTATAAGCTAGGGGCTACACGAGGCAGTCCTTAATAACAAACCCAAATACCATTAGCTTTTATGCTACTGAGATTTTGATTAATATAACCGCTTCACACAAAGCATGCTCTGGAATATAACACAATGGACCGCGCGTAAAGCATGGCCCATTACCGCGCTATATATATCATGAGCAAGCGAGTCTTACACTAGGCTAATAAAAATCACAATTCCTATGGCACAGTTCATAGCTTTCATTCACCGATTGTGTTTTAGCAAATACTCACCTTTGTATTAGGTATGATTTATGATACCCAGTACATGGATTGTCAGCTTTGTGAACGATGTGCCCACCAAGTCTACTGAACTTTAGGCCTTGTATATTTAGCATGCATTACCACAATATGCGATGTGGTATGTATGTATGTAATAAATATGTTGTTGTTTGTTTTGATGGCAATTCCGATTTAGTGTTCAGGCTCCCCATAGAACCCAAAATGCAAATTGAGGGCTTTCCCCCCAGAACAGAATGTCACTCATATATATTTTGCTAAATATATAACGCACATCCTTGCAAAGCGTCATTGTGTTTCTTGGGGTTGGAAGTGGGTCATAATTGGAAAAGTGCAATTACCCTTTGCAACCTGTAGTATATTTTACATAAACCGACCTTTTATGTAATTTTGTAAAGTGGATTTCTTGTAAAACGGCAAAGTTAAACTTGAACATTCCCTTTAAAAGGCGGAACGTTTCAAGTTCATCTGCCTCTATGACACTATAGAGGGCGTCTTCCATTCCTTATCCGGCGATGGTCCCTTTTAAAGTGGTGCAAAACGGCGACTTTTAATTTTTACACAGGTACTATTCTCTAAGTTCAAAAAGAGAATATTTTAATTTATGAATGTTTTAATCTTAGATAAATCTCCGAGAAGGCTTTTCCCCTTGCTTTGATTTTTAAATTGATTGGATATATGTCAAGAAATCCCTAAGTATCAGTGATAAAGTGATAGGGTGATAGATACTTACCGTTTTCTGCATTATTCCAGTCTAACTAAGACAGAAACTTTAAAAAATTGAAGAACTGAAAATATCGCCACTCTTCCTCTACAGTTCAAATTGTCCCACAGCAAATCTTAGAAGATGGCGAGTTTTAAAAAAATAACTGACTCCAAATTTAAGCCAAGAAATATGTAAGAATCAATAACTAAAGGGCCTTGAGCTCCTCATACACTTGCAGAATTTCTTATATTATTCTAAGTCTGATACTAAAATTCTTACAAATGTATGAAACCCGTCCTTTGCGATTGTATCAGAAGAGAAGATCACAATTACAATTGTCTGTTTTGAAGTAAAGGAACAAGTGGGTACAAAAATGGCAAACTATAGCAGTTTTTTTTTGATTTTCTTCAACAGTATGACCTCTAATTTTCGCCATTGTTGGGTATGTTCTAAACTCATTCTTACTCTATAAAAACAATATATCGTATTATACTAGGCAAGCTATGACAGTAAATATGTTATCCCACTGTGATGCAATTCCAGAAAAAAATACAGATTTTTGTTCCAAGAAAAATATTACAAGATGGAAATATCATCCAATCGTTATGTGGAATTCTTTTTGCGATGTAACCGCTGAAAAAAAATTGTGGACGTCAGTTTGTGGAATAGGTCCAAAAATGTAATATTAGTGTGTTTATTATCTAAACGAACACCAAACTACTACGGCAATATATCATTCGACTAGTACTGGTTTGTAATTCGTCAATCATTTGCTGTGTGGTGTTTTAATTGTCATATTTTAGCTAGAAAAAAATTGTGAATCGTCAATGCAAGATTCTTAGGGAGAGGGAACTGTAGTGAAAGAACAGAGTGTTGCAAATCGGATAAAATTGTGAATTTTTGCACACAAGTTGATAAGCATTGATATCATAAAATTGATGGGAAGCATTGCCACCCCTTAATGACCCACAGCTTGGGTTTCAAGGTTATACAGGGGTCAAAGATTAAAATGTTCCGAATGGTAAAAAAGCACACATAGTGTTGTCTGAGTTACAAGGATTCCAAAAAGGTATATAGTTTACACTATCTATGGATTATAGTTTCGGAGTTACGGGTAAAAACTGTAAAAATGGTTGAATGAATGAATGAATGAAATGAAAAAGTCAATTTTGGTGGTAATGGTTCAAAGTTTAAAAGTTGCCTGTGATTAAGTTAAAATTGTCACATTGTAGCTTACAAGGATTGAAATAGGAATAGTTTGCCTTATTGTTCTGTAGATGTCACGTTATCAACAAAAAGGTCACAGGTCAATTAGAATCCAATAGTGCCAATAGCTTGTTGACTTATCGCGTTTGGTTAATACCGAACGTAAGATAGTCAAAACTCTTCCTATATTTAATTCTATGAGTAACAAACAATTGAACTACATTTTACAAAAATGGAAGCAACTTTTTATTTGACCCCGTACAAACCCCCAAATTGTCTTTTACATGTTTTCAATTTGTACCCCTATTTCCATAAGTAAGCCACAGGTAGTATAACTTACCTTTGGAATCCTTGAACCGACAGAAATCATGGTGTGTTTCAACACAAGTGGACATTTTAAAAATTTTTACCCATGTGTAACCTTGAAAGCCAAGATGGGGGCATGAAAGGGGTGGGGCAAGTGATTCATCAGTTTTTTATTATCAATGTATAAAGTAATTGTGTACCAAAATTCACCGTTTTATCCAGATTTGCCACTCACATAAAGTCTGTGCACTACAGTCCCCACTAAGGCTTCCTGTGCACTCAAATCATATTGTCAAAGGCTTAACGGTGGGTCCACATGAAATTTCCGGGGGGCACGTACATAAGATTCCCATGTTGTCATCCTCGAGCAGGACCGTTCAGATCTGACCCTAAACACGGATATCTTTCCCCGTTTTAACAGAAACTCCTTCAATCGGACTACCCTTATCACGGAGAAAAACAAAAAATGCATGGGTCTCCGCAGGGGAAAATCCTTCAAGTGGCCTGGTATTAGAAAGTTTTCCCCCATTTCTTGGGCAACTTATGCCGCAATACTTTTGAAATGGGGACACTGATTTGGTTTAGACTACAGAAAACTGCTAATAAAACACTGATTGTGGAGGTGCAGAAAATGATACCCTTTCTGGTCATTTTGCATGGTTTTGTGACCCTCCTCGCAATCGCGCCGCCAGTGTTAAAAAAACTGCTCGCGGATAAAACAGATTAGTAGAGTGTTCCCCCAGGTGAAAATTGTTAGTTAGAAATACGATAGTCAAACTTGTATCTCTGATTACTATATGACAGTTTAAAAAATAGTCTCTATTTTATCAAATCAGGAGTACCAAACGGTTGTATATTTGAGTTTCGCTGCATGATCCGGTTTTGCTAAATTGACATTACGGCAAAGTAGACACGATATTTTGTGTGTCATAATTACATTATACACTACCCACCTAATATGTACAATGCGCTATTTATTTTACAGCGTAGACGTGAAGGGTAAATGTAATTAGCTTTATTGTTCTTCTGCAGGTTGCTGTGCGATTTTTTTAGGTCGCTTCTTTTTTATATCTGTTATAATTTTAAAAAAATATGAAAATCGATTTGCGAGATAACCTACGAGCCAAATTGTGGCATACACAAAGCTATTCTTGTATTCTTCGCTATGGTCTACAGTTTTCAGTTTTTGTTTTGTGTTGTGGTTAATCCTCACTATATTAATCCTCATCTAGCCAAACCCAACAATAAGGACCGGAAATACTTGTAAAACCACCTTTAAGTAGGGATAAATTCCTTCCTGAAATACACCTAAAAAAACAAATTAAAAGTTAAAAAAGGAAGAAGAAACATAAGTATAATGACCTCCGAAAAAGTACATACCAGTTGAAAAATAAGAACCTAAAGTCGAGGGACCGACGGTCAAATCAGGAGTGCAATGGTTTGGGGTTGGATAATAATTATAATAGGCTGTTTTGATATTAGAGTGTATCAATGCGCATGGCTACAGAGCGCATGAGCTCTGTAGCATGGCGAGTATGTTCAAGGGGATTATGTTTGAGAGCGATTACTTTTGCAGGGGAAGTTTCTGGAGAGTTTTGAGTTATGCACAGGTAGGTAATTAAACAGAAGCTTGAATTGATGGAACTTCATAGCGTGACGATGAAACAAAGTGGCAACTGACTGGGCCTGGGGCTAAACTGTTGAGTTTAATTTAAGCAAACTTACAAAATGTACTTATTATTACATCGTAGGCCTTTATGCAGGCTTGTTAGCATATTACAATTTGAGTTGGATGTTAGACTATGGTGTATGACTAATGATAGCTGTGGTATTGCCATGTAGTATAGCAATTTAGAATTTTGTGCACGACAGTCGGGCATATAGCCTTTGCCTAGACTAAGTTTTCAGTTCCATATTTTGTTCTAATATGGAACTGAGAACACTGCCTATCTCCTACACGTCGACAGGTCGAAAAAAATTATTTCTAAATATCTGGGTTACAAGCCCCAATTTTGATTTTGTCCTCAGATCATTTGTATTAAATAAAAAGCAATCAGTCAAAGAGAGAAAGAAAGCAAAGGTCGTTAATGGCAAAAAAGCAATGTTGTCATGCCATTGCGAGGGACTCCACATGTGCAAAATTTTGCACCCTCAAAAAAATCATGATATGCAAGATCATAAGCGGAAACTAACTTTGAACAGAAAAGAGGTAAGTTTAATCCTTAAACACTATCCACATCAACAAGAAACTTCACTGATATTTTGAGGTTTGGGGTGGAACTCGTCTACCTATGCCTATAGGGCCCCCTAAGATTCGGCGTTTTTTTTGACATGACATATTTGAAATAAAGAAGCTTAAAAAAATTCCCTTCAACATATATAAGAATCTTCAAACAGTGTACATTCAATACAAAACCCAAAGTCAAAGCAACAGCTGAAATTCATTCCTGAAATCTGGATGGAAAACAAAGTTGAGGGTTGTCAAATTCGGAAGCCAATGTGATGCATGCAAGGTAAGTGTTGGCCTCCAAATAACACATTTTGATTCCAAAATGTAAAAAATCCCTCCCATGAGATACCAAGACGCTTGGGAGAACCCCGATTACAAAATCAGTTAACAGTTGTATATTGGATAAGGAAATGGATCGCGTTAGAAGCATGCGGTTGCATGCGAGTCTTTGCGTTGAGATGAACAGTCACATGGCGGATGATGGTGTGTCACGAGGCAGTATAAGCTTAGGAAGATTATCGCAACGTTGACGGTGCGAATAAGCAATGTTTCCGGTAATTCGCACCGTAGCGTGTGATAAGAAACCTTTTTTGTAATCCGGCACCCGACAACGGGTGTGAATAAGAAAACTTTTCTTGTAATTCGCAACCGTGGGTGGTGCGAATAAGATTTTTTTTCTTGTAATTCGCACATAGCGAATAAGAAAACTTTCTTGTAATTCGCAACGTCGGTGAGTGAGAATAAGAAGTTTTTTTCTTGTAATTCGCCCCATAGCGAATAAGAAAAACTTTTCTTGTAATCGCACCGCCTGGTGGTGCGAATAAGAATTTTTTTATTTAATTCGCACCATAGCGTAACATAACGAAATTTTTGGCCCGTTGTTCACACCGTCACGCGGCCATTAGAGTTAGACCCTATATAGCTCTATATCAAGTTATAATTTATACTGTATATATATTTCAAAAACTTCTCCGCAGGTGGTGTGTGGGGGGGGGTCTTTGTCTGTTGTTGCTTCGTTTTGTTGGTGATAAGGGGATGCTTTTACTCCAAGACATTCTTTTTGTTGTATTTTCATCATTTTCATCCATTTTAGAATTTGTTTATTTTATATTTATTAGTGATATAATGTATTTTTCATTTTTTTTCATCTTAATAGGTTTTATTGCCTTTTGTATTTGTATTCATTTTTATTTTCATATTTTGTTTTTTATGCTGTATTTTCATTACTTGTATTTTTACTTATTGAATTTGTATTATTTTGTGTTCATTCACTTTGATATTATTTTGAAATTCTTACATTTTTAGTAATTGTGTTTAGTTATCATTCTACATTAGCTTATTAGCTTGATATTTTTATGTAGGCCTTAATTTTAATTGCTGTTACTTGTGTAAAAAAAATTTGATTGAAAATTAAGTTTTTACTTAATTATTTAAATTTTAATTTTCTATCTAATCACAAGCATTGGGTCCCCCATTTTCCATAATGTTCAATGAAAAAGACCAGACTGGCGAGCTAGACAGTAAGGTAAAGGGGACGGACATGTGTACACAAGAACAGAGTGCCAATCTCTCTTGCAAAGCGATGGGGCCAGACTCCACAATGTACAGTGCGCCATTATAATTGGCTCCAAATTTTTATTTGTGAAAATGTTGATATATCTATTGACAGCGGACGGAATATGTAAAGCCGCTTGAGACGTGTGTAAAGCGTATATAAATTACTACATTTCTTAAAAAAAAGGCGAGACACATTGGCCGCACGGGGGTTCGAAACCCGCAACCTCAGGTCAGAGTCAGCTCGTCAGATCCACGGACCATAGTACTCTCAGGGTATTTCAGGCGATAGGAAAGGCTTTCATTGATGTTAAATGTTTCAAATTCATGTCTCACATCTTGCTCGTTTACGCGTGACAACGGAGAGATGCAGACAGAATGCTTGCTTGCTTTGCCGTTATGTAGTTATAAACGGTAACGAGATGGTTTGGTGTCACGTGTTAGGTACCATGTCACGTGGTCAGGATCAGGTAGAGTTGCTTCGGGGCGACCGATTATATATAAATCCGACTATGTTAAATCAAGGTTCTGTACATGATGACCCTTGCCCAAAGTGCTATTAATTTCCAAAGACACCGTGTAGTATGTAAAAACAGTACAAAATTTACCTTTTCCCTTAATGTCCAAAAAGCGACGTACGATGACGATAATCGGCTTGTTTTTTCCAGTAGGGATACGACGTCATTTTTACCTGAATGGGTACCCGGAAGCAAATAAAAACCAATCAATCCGTGACGTCATCAAATCTTTATTTTTTTCAAAAATTTGGCTGTTATTACCATAGAAAATTTCCTTTTTAAAGATCAAATCTGTATATTTTCTTTAATAATTAATATTCAATTGTCCCCGACATGAATGTGAAAAAAGATGGGTCCATAAGTCTACAAACTGATGAATGAAAACATCGTTAGCCGGCTAATTACCCTTACCGTGGACTGGTAGCCGACGGATCCCCGTAATAGTTTTAGCAGGCTTCGACCAATTGCGAGCGGCGACGGGGGTATGCGTCTAGTAGATGCAGCCCGCTGATTGAAATTGGGTCCACTTTATTTGTGTACAATTAACATGCGGGCGGAAGATATTGTTAAGGCTATATTCGAGGGTTGACATAAAAGCCCAAGATTCATCATAGACAGCGGATGCATTTTTTTCATACCGCATAAAATACGCTGACCTGAATCCCGTATTATGCGTGTTAAATAAGCTGTTTGGATGTAGGGAAAAGCCTCGGGGAATGTTCAGCAAAATGTGTTATGGTAGGGGAGAAAAGTCGGATTAGAGAATGGAAAAGCGCGTTTTTGAACTCTTTTTTTCCTCGACTTTGCTTTAGCTTGGCTTAATTACAAATTTGCTTAGAATTAGTTAACAGGTGGGCCTAGCACGTACAATTTGGTTGTAACCAAATTTAACTGTATACCAAATCCCGAAACCCCTGATACGTGTTGGTCAAAAACTCCTTAAGGCTAGGCCAAGTAGGCAAACTGTGACGTATTTGAGGAAACCCCCTCGGGTTCAGAAATTAAGTGTTTGAGCAGTACAAGCGACTGTCAAATCTTTGATCATCTCATCAGTCGACTTGAACGGGGGAGAGGCGCGAGAGAGAGAGAGAGATAGAAAAAATTATGTTCTTTCACCCGGAAAACGGTGAATACGAATTCGTAACCACTGTCACTAGATGAATACAGGGCATTTAGGGCAAGTCGATGGCCAATTGCTTTAATCCGTCAAGCATGACATAGTAATTATATTATGAATTTATAAAAACTCTGAGAGATACCTGCTATTGAGCAACATCCATATGAACGATGCACTCCCATTTTTTTTTTTTTGAAGTGTTTATTTTGATGCATGATGTAAAACTATGATATAATCGATTTTCAAGCTGTGAAGTACGGCTCTTATGCTCGGCAAACAATTGTCATGTAGATGGTTTATAAGGGGGCAACAATGGTCGTTTCTGTAATGGTTGAATACTCTTTCCTCGTTGGTGGCGCGCTTACTTGAAACCTTAATTAACTTTCTAACTTATCAAACTCACCTTGAATTCGTTTCCTCATCCTAAATAGGACCAAACAAAAATATTAATGAACTTTTTTATCAAAAGATGCAGATTTATACTGATTTCCCTATCCTTGTTCAAAATGTAGTTTACTAACTCGCCATATTAACCGATAGGACATCAATTACTAGTGTTTCCGCTTCTCCAAGCACTTGATATAAAAATTTTAGAGAACAGAAATTTATAATCACAGCAACAAACACAAGTAAGTATTGAAGTTCATCGTGATTTATGATCTTGGTTTTGTTTATGGACTCAATGATAGCCTCGGAGAAAACGGTTATTCCTTAATTTTTGTGATTTCTTCAACAGTAGGACCTGCTATAAATTTCGCTTGTTTGGGATGTTCTAACATCATTTTACTCTAAAAAATAATGTCCTATTAGAAAAAGAATGACATAAATATGTGATCAACGGAGGCAATTACAGAAAAAACATACAGATTTTTGTTCAAGAAAAACTATACAAGATGGAAAAAATTAATACCAATAGTATGTGGCATTCTTTTTTGGCCGATGGAACGACTTTGTGAAAAAATTGGAGTGACGTCAAGTTTCGTGGGAATAGGTCCAAAATATAATATTGTGTGTTTATATCTTAACGAACACAAACAATACGCACTATATCATTAGCCTAGTACGGGTTGTCAATCGCTTCAATAATGTTGCTGTGTGGTTGTTTTTATTGTATATTTAGTAAGAAAAATGTGATCGTCATGCAAGATTTTAGGAGCAGGGACTGTAGTGAAAGAGTGTGCGCTTCGGATACATTGTGAATTTTGGCACACAGTATAAGGCATTGTAATCCATATTAAAATTGATGGAAGCATTGCCAACCCCCATTACTGGACCCCAGCTTGGGTTTCAAGGTTATACGGGTCCTCGTCAAATTAAAAGTTCCGAATGTGTTAAAAAAGCACACCAAGGTTTGTCTGGTACAAGGATTCCAAAAAAAGGTATAGGTGACACTATCTATGGCTTATGTTTCGGAGAGTTACGGGTAAAAACTGTAAAATGGTGAAATGAAAAATTTGTGTGAAAAAAGTCAATTTGGTGTTACATGGGTCAAAATTAAAGGTTGCCTTGATTCAGTTAAAATGTGGTCACAAATGGAGCTTAAAGGATTGAAATAAGGAATAGTTGCCTTATCTGTATGCTTAGATTTACGTTATCCAACAAAATTGGTCAAGGTCAATAGAATCCATAGCTGCCAATAGCTGTTGGACATTTATTCGCCGCTTTGGTTATAACCAGAAGGAAGATAGTCAAAAACTATTACCTATATTTCATTCTATGAGCAATCCAACAATTGAACTACATTTTACAAAAAATTGGAGCACTTTTTAGTTGACCCTGTACAAACCCAATTGTCGTTTTTACCATTTTTTCAATTTTACCCCATATTTCCTAAAACTATAAGTCACATGTAGTATAAACTATACTTTTTGGAATCCTTGTAAAACCCAGACAAACATCATGGTGTTGCTTTTCAACACAATTGGACAATTTTAAAAAATTTACCCCTGTGTAACCTTGAAATCCAAGTGGGGGGCCATGAAAGGGGTGTGGCAAGTGCTTCCATCATTTTTTTTTATTATCAATGTAGAAAGTACTTGTGTACCAAAATTCACCAATTTATCCAGATTTGCCCACTCACAAAAGATCTGTTGCAACTACAGTCCCCACTAAGGCTTCCGTGCACTCCACTCATATTGGTCAAAGTCTATAAACGTTGGGCCACATGGAAAATTTCCGGGGGGCACTTACAATACATCCCATGTTGTCACCCTCACAAGCAGGGTCTTTAAGATCTGACCCTAAAAACATGATATCTTTCCCCGTTTTAACAGAAACTCCTTCAATCGGACTACCCTTATCACGGAGAAAAACAAAAAATGCATGGGTCTCCGCAGGGGAAAATCCTTCAAGTGGCCTGGTATTAGAAAGTTTTCCCCCATTTCTTGGGCAACTTATGCCGCAATACTTTTGAAATGGGGACACTGATTTGGTTTAGACTACAGAAAACTGCTAATAAAACACTGATTGTGGAGGTGCAGAAAATGATACCCTTTCTGGTCATTTTGCATGGTTTTGTGACCCTCCTCGCAATCGCGCCGCCAGTGTTAAAAAAACTGCTCGCGGATAAAACAGATTAGTAGAGTGTTCCCCCAGGTGAAAATTGTTAGTTAGAAATACGATAGTCAAACTTGTATCTCTGATTACTATATGACAGTTTAAAAAATAGTCTCTATTTTATCAAATCAGGAGTACCAAACGGTTGTATATTTGAGTTTCGCTGCATGATCCGGTTTTGCTAAATTGACATTACGGCAAAGTAGACACGATATTTTGTGTGTCATAATTACATTATACACTACCCACCTAATATGTACAATGCGCTATTTATTTTACAGCGTAGACGTGAAGGGTAAATGTAATTAGCTTTATTGTTCTTCTGCAGGTTGCTGTGCGATTTTTTTAGGTCGCTTCTTTTTTATATCTGTTATAATTTTAAAAAAATATGAAAATCGATTTGCGAGATAACCTACGAGCCAAATTGTGGCATACACAAAGCTATTCTTGTATTCTTCGCTATGGTCTACAGTTTTCAGTTTTTGTTTTGTGTTGTGGTTAATCCTCACTATATTAATCCTCATCTAGCCAAACCCAACAATAAGGACCGGAAATACTTGTAAAACCACCTTTAAGTAGGGATAAATTCCTTCCTGAAATACACCTAAAAAAACAAATTAAAAGTTAAAAAAGGAAGAAGAAACATAAGTATAATGACCTCCGAAAAAGTACATACCAGTTGAAAAATAAGAACCTAAAGTCGAGGGACCGACGGTCAAATCAGGAGTGCAATGGTTTGGGGTTGGATAATAATTATAATAGGCTGTTTTGATATTAGAGTGTATCAATGCGCATGGCTACAGAGCGCATGAGCTCTGTAGCATGGCGAGTATGTTCAAGGGGATTATGTTTGAGAGCGATTACTTTTGCAGGGGAAGTTTCTGGAGAGTTTTGAGTTATGCACAGGTAGGTAATTAAACAGAAGCTTGAATTGATGGAACTTCATAGCGTGACGATGAAACAAAGTGGCAACTGACTGGGCCTGGGGCTAAACTGTTGAGTTTAATTTAAGCAAACTTACAAAATGTACTTATTATTACATCGTAGGCCTTTATGCAGGCTTGTTAGCATATTACAATTTGAGTTGGATGTTAGACTATGGTGTATGACTAATGATAGCTGTGGTATTGCCATGTAGTATAGCAATTTAGAATTTTGTGCACGACAGTCGGGCATATAGCCTTTGCCTAGACTAAGTTTTCAGTTCCATATTTTGTTCTAATATGGAACTGAGAACACTGCCTATCTCCTACACGTCGACAGGTCGAAAAAAATTATTTCTAAATATCTGGGTTACAAGCCCCAATTTTGATTTTGTCCTCAGATCATTTGTATTAAATAAAAAGCAATCAGTCAAAGAGAGAAAGAAAGCAAAGGTCGTTAATGGCAAAAAAGCAATGTTGTCATGCCATTGCGAGGGACTCCACATGTGCAAAATTTTGCACCCTCAAAAAAATCATGATATGCAAGATCATAAGCGGAAACTAACTTTGAACAGAAAAGAGGTAAGTTTAATCCTTAAACACTATCCACATCAACAAGAAACTTCACTGATATTTTGAGGTTTGGGGTGGAACTCGTCTACCTATGCCTATAGGGCCCCCTAAGATTCGGCGTTTTTTTTGACATGACATATTTGAAATAAAGAAGCTTAAAAAAATTCCCTTCAACATATATAAGAATCTTCAAACAGTGTACATTCAATACAAAACCCAAAGTCAAAGCAACAGCTGAAATTCATTCCTGAAATCTGGATGGAAAACAAAGTTGAGGGTTGTCAAATTCGGAAGCCAATGTGATGCATGCAAGGTAAGTGTTGGCCTCCAAATAACACATTTTGATTCCAAAATGTAAAAAATCCCTCCCATGAGATACCAAGACGCTTGGGAGAACCCCGATTACAAAATCAGTTAACAGTTGTATATTGGATAAGGAAATGGATCGCGTTAGAAGCATGCGGTTGCATGCGAGTCTTTGCGTTGAGATGAACAGTCACATGGCGGATGATGGTGTGTCACGAGGCAGTATAAGCTTAGGAAGATTATCGCAACGTTGACGGTGCGAATAAGCAATGTTTCCGGTAATTCGCACCGTAGCGTGTGATAAGAAACCTTTTTTGTAATCCGGCACCCGACAACGGGTGTGAATAAGAAAACTTTTCTTGTAATTCGCAACCGTGGGTGGTGCGAATAAGATTTTTTTTCTTGTAATTCGCACATAGCGAATAAGAAAACTTTCTTGTAATTCGCAACGTCGGTGAGTGAGAATAAGAAGTTTTTTTCTTGTAATTCGCCCCATAGCGAATAAGAAAAACTTTTCTTGTAATCGCACCGCCTGGTGGTGCGAATAAGAATTTTTTTATTTAATTCGCACCATAGCGTAACATAACGAAATTTTTGGCCCGTTGTTCACACCGTCACGCGGCCATTAGAGTTAGACCCTATATAGCTCTATATCAAGTTATAATTTATACTGTATATATATTTCAAAAACTTCTCCGCAGGTGGTGTGTGGGGGGGGGTCTTTGTCTGTTGTTGCTTCGTTTTGTTGGTGATAAGGGGATGCTTTTACTCCAAGACATTCTTTTTGTTGTATTTTCATCATTTTCATCCATTTTAGAATTTGTTTATTTTATATTTATTAGTGATATAATGTATTTTTCATTTTTTTTCATCTTAATAGGTTTTATTGCCTTTTGTATTTGTATTCATTTTTATTTTCATATTTTGTTTTTTATGCTGTATTTTCATTACTTGTATTTTTACTTATTGAATTTGTATTATTTTGTGTTCATTCACTTTGATATTATTTTGAAATTCTTACATTTTTAGTAATTGTGTTTAGTTATCATTCTACATTAGCTTATTAGCTTGATATTTTTATGTAGGCCTTAATTTTAATTGCTGTTACTTGTGTAAAAAAAATTTGATTGAAAATTAAGTTTTTACTTAATTATTTAAATTTTAATTTTCTATCTAATCACAAGCATTGGGTCCCCCATTTTCCATAATGTTCAATGAAAAAGACCAGACTGGCGAGCTAGACAGTAAGGTAAAGGGGACGGACATGTGTACACAAGAACAGAGTGCCAATCTCTCTTGCAAAGCGATGGGGCCAGACTCCACAATGTACAGTGCGCCATTATAATTGGCTCCAAATTTTTATTTGTGAAAATGTTGATATATCTATTGACAGCGGACGGAATATGTAAAGCCGCTTGAGACGTGTGTAAAGCGTATATAAATTACTACATTTCTTAAAAAAAAGGCGAG
>JAMKCH010055714.1:0-19923 GCA_023653785.1 Ophioderma brevispina | reverse complement strand
CGAAATGGTTATGTGGTTTTAAGCTGAATCAATAGAGGAGAGTTTGCAGAGGGAGTGAGAACTTTATTTTCAAGATCTTGTGATGCGCCCTCATTTGTAAGACTGAAATTATTTTTCGTACGTATTGGGCTGAGAATATAAAATTTTGCCAAAAAAAGAGACTTGAGCCCATTACGTACAAATTTGTACGTAATGGGTTTTCGTACGTACTGGCTCACAACAAGAGTACCATAGGATACTGTGTATAACAAAATTCCGGATTCGGAATTGTATAATGAAGTCCCTTCTATATGAAGGGATCGATTTGAGCTTGGCTATTTCAAACAGTGATTAGTATGTGGACAAGCATTATGTCTATGCAAAAAAAAGTTTTGTTGGAAAATTGTGGGCGCCATCCTTGAGAAATCTCGGAGTCAGTCTTGGTGTGGAACAATTTCTGTTTTTCTTCATTTTTGGTGGTATGAATATAGGATTATTCAACATATAATAATAATAATACTCTTTGCTTGTAAACTCTAATACAATCTTGGTATGGTGGATAGTAGGATTTGAAACGATTCTTTGAATAGCGAAATATTATGGTAAGTAGAACTAATAAAAATAAGTAGAATATTATAATTCATATGTAATGCTGATTTTTTTTTTTACTTTAGAGTATAGGATGTTAACCCTTTTCTCAATTATTTGGAAAGTATGATAGATTACCTTCTGTCATGGTAATAAGTATGTTAGTGAGGTCCTTTGCTCATGCTGATTACCATGAACATGAACAACCTAAATCAGTGAATGGCGTTTAGTTGTGGGAAATGCTGCACTTAACGCAGAGAGTAAATGATTCCCTGGGACATTAAAGACTGACTCAGAGATTTCCCGAGGAGGGTGCCCTCAATTTTAAAACAAATAGCTAAGCTCAAATCGAAGTCCTTCATATAGAAAATCACAACTTTGTTATGAATTTACGGATCCTGAATTTTTGTTATACACAGCATCCTATGGCACTTTTAACCCAATGGAAACGAAAAATCCGATACATCTCAAACTTTGGAATTGGGCATTTTAGGTGACTATCTTTAGTTCTAGTCGACTATTTTCAATATTGTATTTTTAAAAATCTCTGAGTCAGCTTTTAATGTTTCGAAATAGAAGAAACACCATCACCGAAAGGGTGTCAGTGGAAACTGAAAATTCAAATTTGAAAAAGAGTATGTAATGAGATTAATATTAAAACGTAAAACAAACACACTACTCTTCAAACCAATTAAACACACGTATTCGGTTTGGTAGATTGCTCTTTGTATAGCTTTATTTCTTGCATTTTTGTAATTTATTACGTATAAAATCTAATAATCGGTATTTAAAACAATACCTTTTATACACACTTTGACACAAAACATACTCAATATACAGTCGTACTGAACGATTTTCATAATCCCTGGAAAGGCAATCGGCAATAATTACCATTCTGCTATTTGGGCACTAACCATTAATAGATTAGAGAAGTTAATTCGGATATGGTATGATATACCATGAAGCACTATAGCATAAAAATAAACGGGAGTGGCCCAACATGTCTCGGGTTGCATTTTTTGGTTCACCCGATACTTGCAATAATTCACACTTTAACATGCTAAATTACGCAGAAACTCGCTAAAGGGAGGGAACGAATCAGAGTAACGAAACATTGCAGTTTTAAAATAAAAAGATAAATAAGAAAGGCCAGTATTTCCAATATATTTTATGTGCAATATTTGTAAATTGAAAATCCAAATACATGACTTGTCAACGCGTTTTTCTTCATAGGAAAAATAGAGACTTCAGGGAGAGAGAGATTGAGAGAACGAGAGAAAGAGAGTGAAAGACGAGGATTTCTGTCAAACAAGATATGCATGTTTCATCTCACACTGTCAATGTAGATAATCCATGTAGTACTGACGGGTGAGTTGTTAGTTCCCATATTCCTTATATAATACTAACACTTCTGCATTGCCAGTCTCTCATGCCTAAGGTGGGTAGCCTCGATCACAGAAAACACAGTGAATACATTTTATTTTTGATTGTCTTTCTTACAAAAAAATCACCATTTTTGCTTGTAGATTGACAGGTAGGAATTATTTTGGTAATCACGACCTTTAGATTTCAGGTATATGCGGGTGCCAAGCAAGAAGCACGTATCCCGATACCTTCTTGAAGATGTCGAAAGCTAGGCAAGACTTACGTGATGTGTACCTGGATTGACCTCTAATAACCGCACGTGACCTTTGATCCCATTCACAAAAACGGATGGCAGACGACACATGAGTTACAGGGAACGCTGTATTTTATTAATTATTGTAAATATTTGATGCGTTTCAATAAAAATATAGTAACACATTTTCAGTAGAGAATTGCAGTAATATGTATCTTTTCTGACACTGGCGAAGTTGACCTTTTTCAACTCGCCTTTAGCAACCATCCTGCTTCTAACCTAAATGATTAAAAGAAATATGGCGACAGCCGAGGATATTGATGAGTACTTTTATTTGTATATGTATGGAGTATATATGTATAAACAATACCAGCAGTTGTATCAGAGGTAAAGGTAAGATGATTAATGTGCCTTGTTTCATCAACTAATCAACGCCCGAGTGCACTTTGGATTTTGATCTTGCCTCACTTGACCAAGCTGTTTTCTTTATGTAGCCTGTAATGTTATCTCTCCAACGCCTTTTCTGTCTTCCTCTCCTCCTTTTCACTTTTCTTGGCTGTCATTCTGTAAGTCCTTTCGTCCACCTGTTGTCATGTCCTTTGGGTACATGCCCTGCCCATCTCCATTATGATTCTTTTGTCTTCTGGATAATGTCTTTCACTTGCGTTATTTGCCTAATTTCTGTGTGGCGAACTCTGTCTCTTAACGTGAGCATTTTTCTTTCCATTGCTCTTTGGGCTGTAATCAATTCCATTTCCTTAGTTGTTGACCACGTCTCAGCTCCATAAATCGTGGTTGTCACACAGTGATCATACACTTTCCTCCTTAGGGTCATAGGGAGGTTCGTATCAGCAACAAGTTTTTGTACATTCCAAAGCATGCCTTTATTCAGATGAGGACCTCTTCAGCTATGTTGGTGTCCATTTTCAGTGTTTGTTCGCGGTATTTATAGCTTCCAACTTTCTCGATTGGATGATTCGCTACTGTAATTGTGCTCAATGTCTCATAATTGGTCGTGAACTTTGTTTTACCTTTATGCATCTGTAATCCAGCCTGTTTGCTTTCTCTATTCAAGCTATTCAGCTGAATGTCCAGATCGTTTTACAGAGGTAGTTGTCAAAGCGATGTCATCTGAAAATCATAGGTCTGTTAACATCTCCCCATCAATGCTGATTCCATTTTTTTGTAGGTTGAATTTCTTGAATATTTCTTCTACTGCTAATGTGAATATCTTCGGAGATAATGTATCTCCCTGTCTAACTGCTTTCTCTATTTTCACCTCTTTTGAGACATCATTATTTATGTGTATTCTAGCTATGGTGTCATTAAGTATGGCTATATATCTTTCCTGTACTCCAGTCTTTCTCAGTGCTTCAAACAATATCTTCATGTTCTATGGAATGAAATGCCTTCTGGTAGTCTACGAATCCAAGACAGAGATCAAATTGATATTCATATGACCCCGGCATCAGTGGGTAGAAGCTGAATTTTGAGTGATTCCTGACGATGGTGACGTCCTATATCTTGGCGGTATTTCCAGAGAGAATCAAACAGTTTAGGAATTTCACGGCCCTCGTCTCTATTTAGAGTAGGGGGCTGGTCTTTTTCTTGATAAAGATGGCCTCCCGTATTTCGCGTGTTAACTGTTTGTCTTCTTGCATAGGACGGTGACATTGTCCGTGTCTGGTTTGTGACTAGTTGTCCTGCAATGTTGGTAGACAGCAGAAGTGTCCCTAGTCGCGTGTTCACAGAGACGGTCTCTGAGAACTCTTTTGTTTCACCTACATAAACCTTCTTGAGGTCTTTGCATGGGACACGGTATACAACACTGACTTATCGTTTTTTCTGTCTTGTCCTTGGGTGTTATGCACAGAGAGACACATGGCTGTTGAAAACGCGGCGTAGCTTCTCCGATACCCCCCTGAACATACGGAGCTATACACAAAACCTTTGTTGGTATTGTTTTCCTAAACTGTTAGTTCCTTTTTGATTCTCTTCTGGAAATACCGCCAAAATCTAGGACGCCACCAGCGTCAGGAAGCGGAAGAGGATCGGTCAGACAGAATTCACTTCAGCCCCTGCAGAGAATCACAGAATATTAGGATTCCAAAATGTGAGAGTTGTTGAAAAGGTTTAAGTTATTCTTCATGTGTACCACCAACACGTATGACAAAAATAATTCGCAATATCAAGCGTCGGGTTAAAAATACGTAAACCGTTGACAATCATTCAATGGGGACCAACGTTTATACTGTTAGAAACCTTCGTAAATTTATATACGTATACTGTATGCTTGTATTTGGACATGTTGTGTTATGTTTTTTGCTTCAAATGAGAATTTGTTGTGATTTTTTAAACCTGAAAGTACATTGGACAAATATACAAATACACCCGCCCAGTTACTGACATAAATATATTTAATCAAGTATGATTTTAAACGGTTTTTTTAAAAATCCAGAATGGCGGTAATTACAGGAGGTTTAGGGTGCATGCATTATTGCCAGTAGGAAACCATTTATTTAATAAAAGTGTAAAATCATAGTTAATACTGAAGTACCCTGGTTGAGTGTACATTTAATGGTAAACATGTTCTGTTATTACTCGGGTCAAAATAAGATAAAGATATTTGGAACTTTGTGAAAACGGCGTTGAAAATACACCACAAGATGAAATAAAATAAAGGAATAGTTTTGAGGTGTCTTTTAAATGCTTATACCGCAGTAGGGGGAAAACAAGGGCAAGCCCCATTGAATTGAAAGGGATGTTGACCTTTGGGTGCCCCTACCATTGGGAACTAAGCGTTAAGTACAGTCAAAAACTTTCATTATTTTAAATCCTATGAGCTCCATCAATCTTGGCACCATTTTTTATCCAAATCGGAGTAATTTGAAAAATTTGGACCCCTGTACAACTGAAAATGACCCTTTTTATTGATTTTTGCTGTTTTAGCCTGTAACTCACAAAACTTCGGGCGCAGATGTACAAACTATTACCTTTTGGAAATACTTATGATTAAACTATTAAACTTGGTATACGTTTCAACAGATTGGATCAATTTCAAAAATTTGACCCTGTTTATTGACATTTGACTCCCGAAAAACCAAATTTTCCCCACCCCTACGGAAACTCACTTGACACTTTACCTACCAAAAATCCGTTGAAATCCGCTTCTTTAAAATTTTTCACAGATTTGCTGTGGGAGGGAAGACACACGAAACAGATGGAAGCTAAAACAACATGACGTAGAGCACGTTAGAATAGGAACGTCCATGTTACTTGTAAGATACGGATATGTACTAAAACTCAGCGGCCACGCCTCTTGATCTATTGACAGAATTATTTCTTAAAAAGAAAGCTCCTTAGAAAGCTTTTACATCGTAACGGGTGTTCTTGCACATGCGCGTCTGGTACGCAAAAACGGCGATTTGATGGCTCTTTTGTACAGTGTGAAAAGCTGATTATTTACTGGATTTTCAGCTATAAAGGTATTGGTTATTCTAAACTTCCTTACAGGGTTTTCTCATTTACAATTTATCAATAAGTACAGAGATAGCGCTAACATTAATTACCTTTTTTTTAGCAACCCTTACTTACATTCTTTAAGACACTATCAGTGATCCACCCGAAAAAATCAAATTATTTGACATTTTAAGAAATAGCTTAAAGGTGATGAATAAATCTGTAAAATGCTCATAAGTTCAAAGATATGAATCTCCATTCAGTTACCTGTTGAAGAAAGTGCCCTTACGGACAGTAACAACTAAAATGTTCGATTTTGTATTTATTATGTTGCTTTTGGTCTTATCACTTGTAGGGTAGGCCTATATTTGTATACCGGTACTTGATACAGACATGCAAAAACCTGATTTTTGATTATTTTTTTCTATTTTCTAATTCAGCAAATCCCTGATAGTGCCTTTTACTGACAATCCTTTAGTTCATGGCTCGGTGACCAGTGGCGGCGCCGGGGTGATTGAGGAAATTTCACCCATTTCTTTCTTTCTCCGAGATCCTCCCCCCCGAAGAAAAATTACAGATTTTTGGCAAAAATCAGCGATTTTGGATTACAATTTGCAAATTTGGGGTTGTTTTCCCCTCAAATTCACCCCATACCCCCAAAAAAATCACCCCGTCCCCCCAAAAAGAAGTCTGGCGCCACCACTGTCGCGTCGGTGACTAAATATAATAAAAACCGACACATTTTAAAATAAAATGCGATAAGTTATATCCTGTAACTTATTCGGGTTTGTTGATACAAATATTATGGTATTGTTTAGCTTATACAGGAAATCTGTTCTGAAAGATATAACGAGTATAAGTAAACAAGAGAAAATAGAATGGCATAATGTGATTTTAAAAACCTCCATAAAAAGAATATAATACAAACAACAATAATAATTTCAATGTGTGGCAAAGTTCAGCTTTCAACAAAATGTATCGACTCAGAGACGAAATTATTTTGTTATTTTTAACTACATCTTTTTCAGCTAAATTTGCTGCACGTCTCATTATTGATTGCAATAATATAAAGAGAGATGACAAAAGGTTTATTGAACATTTTGAAAACCAAACGGTAGCACAAAGTGGAATCTGATTTGTTAAATAACGATGCAGTATCTTCTGAGCACCAGTTTGACTTAATGGAAAAACTGTTATGTATTAAAGCAAGGAAGGTCGTTACCTGTAGATGTTTTCCTCGTTTTTATCTAAAAATATTTCCTATTAGCACGGTATCTAAGATGGGAAACAGTTGGTAATGGTGGTGTTCTATAATAGATTTACCACCGTGATATTTTTACCGCTTCATGTAGTCTTACGGAAAAAAGCTCATATCATATCATGCGTACTAAAGTAGAAGCCACCATTCCTTTTACAAAATAGGCGTATTTTAAAGGGGGATGGCCCGATTTAAGGATATGGAGTTTTCATCTTGATAAATTGGCCTTCACTCCAAAACCCCATCTGTAAAGGTTCGCGCCGATATTTCAATCCGTTTTGATGTGAGAGTTTTGATTTTGTAAGCCCATAGAGTACTTTGTAAAATTAAAGGCACTATCAGTGATTTTCTAAATCAGAAAATCGAAAAAATCATCAAAAATCAGATTTTTGCATGTTTGTAACAAGTATCCTAACATACCCTGCAAATTATAGGACCAGAAGCAACCTAGTAAGGACAAAATCAGAAGTTTTAGTCATTACTGTCCCTTCGGACACTTACTACAACACGTAACTGAATGGAGATTCCTATCTTTGAACAGTGCCGTTTTCTTCCTTTTCTGCAATTTCGTCAGTTGGAAAAGGTAACTTATGAGAATTCTACAGACTTATGCTTCACTTTTAAGCTATTCCTGCCAAATTAATAGATTTTGACTCTTTCGGATTAATATTGGTCGACCACAATGGGCACATTTTCGCTCATAACTACCAAAACAAACATCCTTTGGCTCTAAGATTTCACAGGATAAATAAGAAAAATAGTAGCTTCTTCTGATACCAAAATGTTGACCAATTCCGGTAAAATCTGGGGCTTCTGGGGGGCGAGGGCTTTGGGCCTTTAAGCGTGTAGTGCGTTTCGCTAGCATAACGCGCACTGGCCGGTGATTCGGCGCCAGTTCTCCTTGACAGCAATCGCCGATGTTTAGTGGCTCGATCGTGCGCGATCAGTGCATAATTTTCATAGCACTGGGCCCCGGAAGTGGCTTGACCTGCGGATTACGCGTTAAAGGAATTGTGGCTCAGACTTTAGTCATTATTATAGAACAGCGCTCTAAACTCAACGGTTCATGGCGGTGAAATCTTGTTTCATTGTTTAGATCAATAAAAACCGGTTCCAAACGAAAAGAACCGGGTGGAACCGGCAAGCAACCGGTGGTTGAATTTTGAAGTCGTCAGTAATGGAACGTAGGTTATGCTAAAATCTCAAAGGCTGGTATTCTGAAAGGGGGTTTAAACCAGGGTTTGTCCTACATGAGTGGACCTTTTTTCCTTTCAAAATACTGTGAAAGATAAATGTAACGGGTGAGACGATTCCTTGTGGATGGACTGGAACGGCTCATCCATGAAGAATTTTCTCACCCGTTAGAGCACATTTTTAGAGTATGCTGGAAGGAAATAAAGGTTCACTCATGTAGGACTAACCCTTGTTTAAACCCGGGTTTAAAGTTAGACCCCTTTCAGAAAACCAGCCAAGATCTTTAAGGGGTGGGGAAAGAGGGATTGTTATAACATACCAGGCACTGGACCGGACCCTCGAACCTGTTTGCCTACCGGACCATTTCCAGGAATCAGCGACTGAGTGAACACCATTACTAATATTTTTCGATGGTATTTTTCTTAAGCTCTGGGTTTACATTTTTCTTCCGAGATTGTGTTCTAGTACAAAAACTTCCATTCGGGTACATTAAAGTATTTATAGTTCTTTAAAAGAATCTGCTTAATTTATATGCTGGTGAAAAAAAATGTAAAAGTGACCAGTCTTACAAATATTAATATGGGTAAGCGAGTACAGCGGCTTTTGTTTAAGGTATACTGATAAAATGAGCGAATATGGGAAAGTTGACGTTGCTTTAGCGGCATTCTCAGGACATTGCTAGTCCAGGCTACATTATACCCTGGATATCAATTACTGCAAAAAGTTGCACGTCTGTCCACTTATTGCGATTGGAGTGATACTTAAATCTTGGTTTCTCTATCAAAGTACTGATATGATTTTGTATTAAATAATTTGCACGTTTTCAAACAAAAAATCTGTCACGCACCTAAAGACAGGGGGTCTATTTTTCAGAAAATAGAATATTCACACCTACTGGCACATTTTATCCCAACTTTTCCCCAGGAATTTAACATGGTTACAAATCATCTAAGCATTAAAGATCTCCCCAAATGATCATAGAGACAAAACCTACTCTCCCACCTCAGAGACGAATCACGGGAATGACACCCCTGCCTAAGACGTCTTTGGTGGTAAAAAAAAACCTTTGAGCATGAAAGTCATTAGGTAGGGGATGTTGCTTATCGTATTGGACTGCGTGTTAATCTACATAGATTTCTTATTTCTGTTACTCCTATCATTCCTGTAGGAGGGGTCAACGACGAATCGGGGGGCGTATTCTTGGTCCACCAAGTTCTCCTCTTCTAGAGGAAACTTCCCTCGGTATCGACTAATAGGACATGACATAAACGTTTTCGTTTCGCCACCACTTCGTGGCAACGGATTCGGCGGAATCCGCCCACCCCCCCACCCACCCCCACACCCCACCCTCCCCCCATACATGTGCTTCATTTTGCATCCTTATTTGACTGGTAACTTAAATCTACCTCGCACAACATCAGCCACAAAGGTAGTTGCTTTTGGTTTCAGGACCAAAGTTGCTCACACGTGCGTCTTTGTTATTTCTTCGCTTGTGATCAACGCAAGCCTAAACTGTTCTGTGAGCGCGATCGGGAAATATCCAAATCTCTTTTCAAAATCGGACGTCTCTTAAATCTTCTCCAAAAGGTTTTGTTGAAATGGTTGTATAGTACCACATCGGCAGTGATTCATTTCGGATTTTAAGCGGCAAGTTGGATGAGACAGGTAACGATGGGATTGACGGCGTATTCCCTTTAGCTATATACACGATGTCGGTAAATTCCAAAAAAACCTAACTGTTTTCTTAAACACAAACAAGCGATTAGTATAGAACTACAGTATTAGACAAAAATCTAGCTCTTATCAAGATCTTTATTTTCTTTTTAAACGCCCGCTCATATCATGAAATTCAGGTATAAAAACCCATATCTTATATTTGCCCATTTCTATTTTGCGGTCCACTGACGTACATTTCTGGGCAAATAAATTTTGGGATATTTGAAAAATTGTTCTAAAGGATTATGACACATGTGAGATGTGAGTGATTTGGCATTTCAAAGGAGCCGAACTGAGATTCAAATTGGCGACCACTGGGTTCGCCGAAGTACTGTAACGAAAGTAAGCACCTGAACACTGCTTCCATTTCAGCGTGATTTAAGCGAGCGTGATTGGTCAACATGTCACGGTTAGTTCTTCCAAAGCCAGGCATTGACGCCACAAATTCTCGATTAAATGGTCATGCTGGGAAAGGCATGGGCCGATTTCGGCAAGGCAAATGCAAGCTCTATTGGTAGCCAAATCGCTCAAATATGGACGGCTACTGTAGTACTGGCAGTCTTGTGCGTTTTTATAAAAAAAAATTTTTTTAACAAATGCCCATCACAAACAAAACACGTTCCTCACTGGGTAATCGTCAACATAAGTGAATACATTGCCAAAGAAAAGTTGTACGCCTCCTTCCAGGAGGTGATCGTCCTTATAGAGATCATTGTCATCGGTGATGGCGTCATCGGTAGATATTCTGTATCCGGCCCAGTCTTCCTGTTTCGTTGAGATGAGTTTGTAATGTTTCCGTTGTCTTCTGTGTTGCTTGTGGGATGCTTAAGCTGAATCGGTGAGTGGTTGGAGTGCAATGAATTGCACGGAGTGATACGTTGTTCGAGCCGTCATTTCCAGATAACGATGACCGGTAAATACCTGCAGTGGGGACGAAACAACCTAAGTGTTAAGTTTGCAATACTTAAAAACGAATATATATACTGTTAAAATGATCGTAAAAAACACGGTATTTAACGGCAACTGGACTCAAAATGTTGCAATAAACTGTGTTGTGAGTCCCAGTTGCCAGCTAAAATACCATTTGTTTACAATTATTTTATACTTATTTGGTATTATAACGGAAAAACCGCATACAAAGGGCGTTATGTGCCACCTAAAATGGTCCCACATAACCCACAGAACAAAAAAATTATAACAAAGGTCCAAGTGCAAATAGCCCTGCTTTATATCTTTTACATATACCTGAGTAAAAGACTTGACCGATGCGGAATTCAATCCAGAGGTCGCCGTTCGAATCAATGCTTCGTTCAATTCTTTACTCATGTTTAATGTTGTTCTTCTATCAGGTACATCAAAAAAAAAAAAAAAAAAAAAAAAGAAAAAAAAAAAAAAAAAAAAAAAAATATGTGATCCAAATATGTACCAAACGCCGTTTTTTCTCTGCCTTTATGAGTATATAGAGCTTTGCCGAAGATGGAATTAAATCTACTGAAAATGCATGTGGTAGCATGTAATCAGTCATCAGTGTTGCGGAGTTTTTTAGGATCAATTAGCATGATTAGAAGAAGTGCGCAGTGGCATATTTATTTTTTTTTAAAATTTTAGAAAGATCATTATCTTAGCTTGTGTCAGACGCAACTTTGGTCAATATCCTTGACTTAAAAACATTACTGGGAGTAATATGTACATCCAATCTTTAATTATGATAATTGAACACTTTGTGATGAGACAGTGCAATTAGAAAATACTTGGCGATATTATGTTTAAATTTTGTGCAAAAAAAATATAGCTTAAGTTTTTACAACGATAGTATTTTCTAGGCTCGTTTCCGAACGGCAAAATCAACACCCTAAGGACGCTTGATTTTATATACTAAATCTGGTCTCATTTCACTTGTAACTGAACAATGCAAAGGAGGACGTGATGTGTTCTTTTGTTTGCTACCGCGCACCGAGTAGAAAATAAGTTACAAAAACCATGAATAATTTCAATGGAAGACGCGTTTATGTTCTCCTTCAATATTTAAAAGCTGTGCACTTTTGTTGAAAAAGATATCTTGTAGTCGGGGACACGCACCAAAACGCTGTAGAATTTTAAAGAGTACTTTATATAGGGCAACTATTAGATAAATCTATGTGATGCCAAACATGACTTACAAATATATATTTCCGCGAAAACCTGCCGAGAACAGAAAAGGCGCGAATTAATGGTTTTACAGAGCACTACGAAGAGAGCGATATCTTCGCTATTTGGAAACTCGAGCTAGGTGTAGAAAGCTCAGCCAGCAGAGATAAAGAGCTGCTATTATTCAATGTGGCTTCACCACTTTATCCTTTCTACATGCGACCCCATTGGAGATTCAATAGCCGAATACAGTTTATTATTCCATACAACTACAATAATAGTGCAAAAACTGGACAAAATAAAAGTAAAAAATATACATAGGTTGAGTGAATTGAGCTAGACAATATTGCCTACGAAAATAATTTTCACTCAGAGCGGAGAACGAAACATCGTCGGTTCAATTGCGAATGAATTCTTAATGGAAAGGGGTGGGGTTGAGTCATATTTTATAGCAAGACTTTTGACGCATTAAAATTACAAGAAGCGTTGAGATTTTGCTACATATTAGTACACTCCAACCGGCGGAGGTGTGACGAACAATTGTCTAAATCCACTATTTAGGAAAACTATCAATGCTAGTAGAAGAAAATGTCATCACATATTAGGGTATGAAAAGGCCTCTAAAGCGGAGAAACATATTAAATTATGAATTGTCTATGCTGTATCTAATATAGAAGTACAATTTGACAGAGTTCTTCACATTGGTGAAAAAAACTGTTCGTAATAGCTATGGAAAAGTCCAGTTCAAGCAGGGGGTCCAACCATAACACCCATTGGGCAATTGGCAATTTTCCAATTGTAAACAAAAATTAGGTTGTAAGTTTTTACTAAAATCAGTGAAACTTGTTTTACTTTAAACAGGGAACATAACAACCCAAATTTCATGCCAGAAAATGGATTACGTGTTGTTACCCGCTTTTTTTGGTGCCACCAAGAAGAAGTTCTTTTCAATATAATCTAGAAGGGTGCAAATATCCCTAACGTCCCTAGAAGAAAATCTGACAACGCAAAAAGTGAGGGTAGCGGTATTTTTATTGCCAGATCTAGGAGCAAATTTCCCACTAATTCCGGGTTTTTTAGGGGTCCACTCCGTGATTTTTTGTTCAGGTATGTTTGTATGGTTAAGGGTACGTTAGGATATTAAATATGATTATGAATTTAAAATGCAAAACTGTGGATTTTATCATTTCTATTGTTTTACTAATTTTCATTTTATTATTATTATATTATGATTATATTTTTAGTCGTGTTGTATGGTAAACGTTACACTTTGCACTAAATCAAATTAAGATTAAATTTGCAAGGTACTCCCTGTCTTATACCTGAAACCGAGCGAAATGTTCACCTTAATCCCCACAGAAAAACCACGGCCAGTTTATAACTAGCGCCTCTTTATATTCAAAAATTGCATGGTAACTGCAAAATTAATTCGGTTCAATGTGGTGACTTTATACTAACTGTAGAGAGAAATCCTAATGCCCACGAAGTTGTTATTGCCAAAATGACAAGTAACATGATAAGGGGACACGGTACACACGGCTTCACACGCTACTGTTATGTCGCCCCGAGTTCGATTCCCCAATGCTATACGGATCATCTTAATATCATTCCAATCATGGATAGATATTGTTTACCAACTGGGTGATTCAAATGTCAAGTGGGTTACTAAATTGAGCCCTGAAATATTATACATTTGCTTTCATGTATATTTAAATAACCAATTTATGGAACAAGGATGCGATGTTACGTAAAAAAATACAGGCTATGCATACAAAGATTGCCGTATCAAGGACAACCCCCCCCCCCCCACCCCCCCCCCGAGAATCAATATCTGTCAGGGGATGTTGGTAGAGAATTGGACCAGGATTATTTGTTAACAATGTTTAGGTCTCCTCAGAATGTATTCCCATATTCGTTATACTCTAGATTTCAGCTCGATATGACTAGGAACTCTTTTATAATAATTGCTGTTGAAATGATATATTGCAAGGGATGGCCAAAATGAACGATTAATTATGTATTCAAGGTTGCCGTGCTGAGGGAAGAGGCGGTGGGCTTTGTGCGGAATAATGATTACAGCGTTTTTCCCAGGGGGGTGAAGCACAATTCAAAACCAGTCGTTCCGTGCGGGCGCTATGACATTTTGAATATTGCCACGGCATAATTATGTAGTTTGGGTGCTTGTATACCACATAATGTCAATTCGATGTTGGGTGCTATTGGGGGTTAAATTTTATCTTACCCATGGCCACACAAACAATGAAATGCACGTAGTCGTCTGTGATTTAAATAAACAGCCTCAATGAGTACATCTTTCCACTAAAGCGCGCATGCATATGAGAAAAAAGAATATCTGAGCACACTGATCCAGGTGCACTATCTATGTACAAACTGCCACTCTAAAAATTACATCAATTTGATTCACTACCGATTAGTTGTATATGCAAAGCGCACCCACAGTATGGGGAGAAGCGGAGGGCAGCCATTGCTTCTATTGTTGGTACTCTATGTTTTCTTTGTGGTCGGCAAACATGCGAACGATGAATTTTCTAAAGATGACGTAACGTTTTGCCCTCTCTATCTGATATAGAACCTCTTTGGTTTGTCACCAAATGGTATAGTAGGTTATTATAGTATGATGTTTATTCCTGTCAGTAAAGCATATTGTCGATGGTACGAAAGAATTGGAGGGGATGCGTTGAGATCAAAAAACTAAAAAAGCCGTATTAACAGCTGAAATGCTCAACTTTGTTCAACAGAAAGAACAAGCTTTAACCCATTTTACATGAACTTTTTGTATCGAATTAATAAAGGCTTCCTTACCAGAATCAAATGAATAGCTTGTCGTAAAGTATAAGACACGCATATCATCCTTTGTTAGTGTCAATCAAAGAACAAAGGATTAAGGGTCATTAAACATAGAGGCTGGGTGAAGAGGAAGATTAGGCCACATAAACGTGTAGTTTGTTATGAGTGACAAAAAACTCTAAAGTTAGGGACCAAGCTGTCAATATTATTCTGAAACAAGAAAGAATAATGTAAACGTATCAGATGTTCTAATATTTCTTAGTGATGTAAACGATGAATTTGGTGAGCAAATAATGTACTTATTCCTATCACTTTCTTCAGAGGTTTGTTAAAAGTCTGGTGTTTGGATATTCAATGCATTTTCCTTGATTTTTTTTTTCGTGAGTAAAGGGACCTTGGGTTCATTAGGGCCTTATATGATTCCGGTAGCGTGACATCGAGTGGTCTATTGTACGATTGGGTAAGGCATACAACTCTTAGAACAAATAGAATCGTCGACATGCCCCAAAAAACTTTTAATGAACTGACAGGAATAAAAATCCTACTTAAAGTGCGATGAGCGAGCCAGCAGTATGTGTGTGGTGAGGGTGTGTGGGTGGTTGTGTGTGCAAGACGCGCGCAGTGGTATTGCTAATACTCCCTTCACTATTAGATACTAATTCAGTGGGAAAATGTCTGATATGGTGTATATCTTAGTAACAAATAACCCTCGGCCTCATCAACTCAGACACTTATGGGGTTTGCACAACGTACATTAAACAATCCACTAATAAGGTCAAAGATTCAAATTTAAAATTGATTTAAAAAAAAAAAAATCGTTATTTCAATCGTTTCGGTGGTAATCTTCATAAAACGCGAAAGAAGGGAACAATGTAGAATGCATGGATTTCAGTCTATCTAAAACCATTGTTTAAGAAAAAATATGAGGAACACGAATAGAATTGAAAATAGTCATTAACGTCGCTCCACAATTGTGGGAGTTAATGATGAATAAATAAGTAGCGAAACCGTCTACAAAATGTTTTAAATTTTATGACCGAGGTTCCTGTTTGAACTATTCATAGCTCATATGAAGTTTAAAGACCTTCAATTGTTACCTTCGTTTGAAAGTTCATCAAATCGAAATCCGTGACATAGGAGAAGGTTGTACTTGGTTTCATCATCTGTCACATGATATGAGCCTATACCTGAGGTTTGATCCCTATAAATTGGTGGCGATTGCTTGTTCAAGGTGAAAGCTGTGTTGAAAATACGCCGAAAGAATCCAGGGGCTTGGTAGGCAACTCTTTTAGTCCGATGGCAAGCAGACTTGTATTCCAAGTTGTCGGGAACTGGTCGTTAGAAAGTTCTAGCAACACTGGTCCTTTTGTATTAATATTCTGTGATATGGTCATTCACTCACACCGAACATTCGGGAACATGATGAAATTTGATCTAAATCTATATACACCGACTTCTTGTGAAATAAGAAATCAGTTCATTCGGAAGAAATGAGAGGCTAGCCTCGTTCACTACAAGTTGTTATTATCTTTGTTTCAATTATAAACTACACTGATTTGCGGGATATAGTTTACATTATTCGAACGATTCAATTGATAAAGAATTAGTTTATTAACATGCAATTAATCCCAAAGGTATAATCCTATGACACTGCCATTCACATGTTAACAACTAATATGTAATTACGCAATTGTGCTATTTAAAAATTTAGGTCATTTTCTACCTATTACATAAATAATAAGTGATTCTTTGTCATTTGAATTCTGCAATATTTGATATGTGTCAATATTTCGTTAGGTATTATACCATATGTACTTGATGGCGATAAATATAAAATAGTAATATATGGTATATACTGTATTGTTATTATCTGGCGGACGTCGAGATTCTTCTGCAGTTATGTTTAACTCTGAACACTGGATAAATAATTGTTAAAGGTTACACACCACTAAATCACTTATACACAGTAGTTATGGGGAAAAGGGCAACTTTGAGCATGTTCTTTCACATTTAAAAACTCTCACAGAGGAAAAACAACAACATCACACCCAAAGTACCAGCTGAAATCACCAAATAACAAATTTGAACATATGATGACCGCGAATATTTTTAGTTACGAATCAACAAACTTGCCCGATGTCAGACCGCAACCCAGATGCTCTATAGTCGCCCAAAGCTTAGTATGTTTTGCAAATCGATGTAAATTGATGACCGCGGAGTAATTTCATCAAAATCAGTCAAATGCGCTTAGTTTGAGAAAACATACCAGTCTATCATGTCAATCATGAAAATGTCATCACTTTCTTAATATAACTAGGCCATTTTCAGAACATTTTAAAGCACTTTTCCAGAGCCATGCAAGAAGTAGTCCACCCAAGATATCGATTCCTTTGTTTAGTGTCATCAAAGAACGGAATTAAGTGGTCATTAACTAGAGGCTGGTGAATAGGAAGATTAGGAAAGGGCCACATAAACGTTTTATTTGTTAACTGATGACCAAACTCTCTAAAGGTCGGAACCAAGCTGTCCAATTATTATTTCTGAACAAGACGAATAAATGTACAACTATTCAGATTTTTCTAATATTTTTCTTAGTGATGTAACGAACTTTGGTGAGCATAATTACTTATTCCTTCATTTCTTCAAGTTTGTTTAAAGGCTGGTGTTTGGAATTCACATTCAATGCATTTGCCTTGTATTTTTTTTTTCGTGAGGAAAGGGACATTTTATAATTAAGGCCTTAATCTGATCCTGTATCGTGACATCGGTGTCTATTGTACTGATGGTAAGCATACAACCCTTAAACAAATGAATCGTCGACCCGCCCCAAAACTTTATGAACTGACCGGAGATAAAAAATCCTACTATAAGTGCGATGAAGCGAGCCAGCCATATTGTGTGTGTGTGAGGGTGTGTGTGTGTGTGTGTGTGTGCAAGACGCGCGCAGTGGTATTGCTAATACTCCTTTCACCTTAGATACTAATTTCAGTCTGGGGAAATGTCTGATATGGTGTATTCTTACGTAACATATAAACCTCGGCCTCATCAACTCGACACTTATTGGTTTTGCACAACGTAACCATTAACAATCACTAATAAAAAGAAGGAATTTAAAAACAAAAACATTTAAAATTTATAAAATCGTTATTTCAATCTTTATCGTGGTAATCTTCATAACGGAAAAAGGAACCATGTAGAATACATGGATCTTCAGTCTATCTAAACCATGTTTTAAAGAAAAAAATATGAAGAACACTAATAGCATTGAACACTAGTCATGTACGTCGGCTCCACAATTGTGGGAGTTAAAATGATGAATAAATAATACGCTAAACCGTCTACAAAATGGTATTAATTTCCTGACTATTTCGCCTCGTGAGAGGCTTCCATGTTTTACAACTATTCCTCGAAGACGCTGCTCCTCTTCCTTTTCCTCCCGTCAATTGGTTTTACCTTTCGTTTGAAAGTTCATCAAATCGAAATCCGTGACATAGGAGAAGGTTGTACTTGGTTTCATCATCTGTCACATGATATGAGCCTATACCTGAGGTTTGATCCCTTTAAATTGGTGGCGGATTTCTTGTTCAATGTTAAGCTGTGTGAAATACGCCGAAAGAATCCAGGCTTGGTCTGGCTAACTCCTTTTTATTCCGAGGCAAACAGACTTTTATTCCAAGTTTGTCGGAAACTGGTCGTTAGAAAGTCTAGGACAACAATGGTCCTTTTGATTAATATTCTGTGATATTGTCATTCAATCACACCGAACATTTCGGGAACAATTGGATTAAATTTGATCTAAATCTATATACACCGACTTCTTGTGAAATCAAAATCAGTTTCATTCGGAAGAAATGAGCGGCTAGCCTCGTTCACTCAATTTGTTATTATCTTTGTTTCAATTATAAAACTACACTGATTTGCTGGATATAGTTACATATTCGAACGATTCCAATTGATAAAGATATATTTTATTAACATGCAATCCAATCCCAAAGGTATAATCCTATGACACTGCCATTCACTTTTACCAACTAATATGTAATTACGCAATTGTGCTATTTAAAAATTTATGTCAGCTTTTCTAAATATTACATAAATAATAAGTGATTTTTTGTCATTTGATATTTGCCAATATTTGATATGTGTCAATATTTCTTTAGGTATTATACCATATTTGTACTTGATGTCGGATAAAATAAAATAGTAATATATGGTATATACTCGTATTTGTTATCTATCTGGCGGACGTCGAGCTTCTTCTGCAGTTCTGTTTAACTCTTGACACTGGATAATAATTGTTAAAGGTTCCCCCCACTAACTCACTTATACCCAATAGTCTATGGGGAAATGGCAACTTTGAGTAATGTTCTTTCACATTTAAAACCTCCCCCGAGGAAAAACAACAACATCACACCAAGTAACAGCTGAAATCACCAAATAACCAAATTTTGAACATATGACAGGACCCAGAGAACTTTTTAGTTACGAATCACCAACTTGCCCGATGTCAACCGGCAACCCAATATTCCTCTATAGTCGCCAAGCTAGTAATTTGCAATCGATGTAAATTGATGACCCGCGAGTAATTTTCCTCAAAAGCACTGTCAAATGCCGCTTAGTTGAAAAACATACCAGTCTATCATGTCAATCATGAATTTCATCACTTTCCTTATATATATTAGTGCATTTTCAGACTTTTAAAGCACTTTTTCCAGATGCCATGCAAGAAAGTAGTCCCACCAAGATTTTTTGATCCTTACGGCAGCCATGTTATTGGTGTATAACCTAAAGGTATATGCGCAAAGTCTGTGCTTTTCATTAATGCTATACTTATGTGTAGGATGTTATGGGTGCAATGACCGTCTTGATAATGTTTTGTAGTAACTATATATCGATGTGTTCAATTTGATACCATATCAGGGAATCCTAATGACTTGAAGTGTCCATTATTCAAAGTATACTGTATGTCAATTGTTTTCTACTTAAACAATAAGCCAGCTAGGATAACCACTTTACCCTTGTAACAAAATAAATGTGCTTTTTCAGGATGTACGCCTATACATGCATGCAGTACACTGTAAAAATGCCGTTTAAAACATTCAAAACAATCAGGGTTGTTCAAGTACTTTGCTCAAACAACTATTAAAATATTTATAAAATGAAGTAGTTGAACAAC